>JBAPLH010000742.1:0-119064 GCA_037897445.1 Ceriops zippeliana
AAAAATAGATTTCTTGATCTCGAATTACATTTCCTATTGATATTAATTGGTTAAATTCTAACATAAAGTGTACCTCCCAGTATTTTTGGTCAACAAGGCTCCTTTTTTGTTTCCAAACACACTTTTTGATACGGTGATAATGAAATTGACATATGTTGCTAAACATTGAAGTATATTAATTAAATCAAACAAGTATTAACACCATTATTACTCCAAATCTGTTTAGATCCATCAGCCAAATGTGTCATTCATCTGGGTTTGCATTTCTTGCTAATGTGAACTTGATTAATTCCTAAATAATGTGAGTTTCGACTCACCTTAAGCTAATTACGCTCCTCTTCTTGTGACAAGAACTATTTTTCATGCATTAACCATTAAATTATCTGCTGACCCCTTCTTAACGTCTATATTCATTATGAAAACAATTTCCATGAATCGTCTATAACATGAATTCATTCAATTGCAACAAACAATAGAGTTCTTGATCTTAAATTGCATTTGTTATTGATATTAATTTGTTGAATTCTAAAATAAAGAGTACCTCCCATGATTTGTGGTTAGCAAGTCGAATCTTTTGATTCCAAACCACTTTTTGATAAAGTGATAATGAAATTGACATATGTTGCTGAACAATGAAGTATATTAATTAAATCAAACAAGTATTAGCACCATTATTGCTCCAAATCTGTTTGCATCCATCAGCCAAATGTGTCATTCCTCTTGGATAGCATTTCATGCCACTGTGAAATTGTTTAATTACAAAATAATGTGACTTTCTAAACACCTTAAGCAAATTAGGCTCCTCTTCTTGTTACAAGAACTATTTTTCACGCATTAATCATTAAATTATCTATTGACCCCTTGTTAACGTCTATATTCATTATGAAAACAATTTCCATGAATATTCTATAACATGAATTCATTCAATTGCAACAAACAATAGATTTCTTGATCTCGAATTACATTTCCTATTGATATTAATTGGTTAAATTCTAACATAAAGTGTACCTCCCAGTATTTTTGGTCAACAAGGCTCCTTTTTTGTTTCCAAACACACTTTTTGATACGGTGATAATGAAATTGACATATGTTGCTAAACATTGAAGTATATTAATTAAATCAAACAAGTATTAACACCATTATTACTCCAAATCTATTTACATCCATCAGCGAAATGAGTCATTCATCTGGGTTTGCATTTCGTGCTAATGTGAACTTGATTAATTCCTAAAGAATGTGAGTTTCGACTCACCTTAAGGTAATTACACTCCTCTTCTTGGGACAAGAACTATTTTTCCTAGATTGACCATGAAATTATATGTTGACTCTTTCTTAACGACTATATTCATTATGAAAACAATTTCCATGAATCGTCTATAAAGTGAATTCATTCAATTGCAACAGAAAATAGAGTTCTTAATCTTAAATTGCATTTCTTATTGATATTAATTGGTTAAATTCTAAAATAAAGAGTTCCTCCCATCATTTATGGTTAGCAAGTCGAATCTTTTGATTCCAAACCACTTTTTGATAAAGTGATAATGAAATTGACATATGTTGCTAAACAATGAAGTATATTAATTAAATCAAACAAGTATTAACACCATTATTACTCCAAATTTGTTTGTGTCCATCAGCCAAATATGTCATTCATCTTGGATACCATTTCATGCCAATGTGAAATTGTTTAATTGCAAAATAATGTGACTTTCTAAACACCTGAAGCTAATTAGGCTCCTCTTCTTGTTACAAGAACTATTTTTCACGCATTAACCATTAAATTATCTGTTGACCCCTTCTGAACATCTATATTCATTATGAAAACAATTTCCATGATTCTCCTATAACATGAATTCATTCAATTGCAACAAACAATAGAGTTCTTGATCTCGAATTGCATTTCCTATTGATATTAATTGGTTGAATTCTAACATAAAGTGTACCTCCCATTATTTCTGGTCAGCAAGGCTCCTCTTTTGATTCCAAGCACACTTTTTGATACGATGATAATGAAATTGACATATGTTGCTAAACGATGAAGTATATTACTTAAATCAAACAAATATTAACACCATTATTACTCCAAATTTGTTTGCGTCCATCAGCCAAATGTGTCATTCCTCTTGGATGGCATTTCATGCCAATGTGAAATTGTTTAATTACTAAATAATGAGACCTTCTAAACACCTTAAGCTAATTAGGCTCCTCTTCTTGTTACAAGAACTATTTTTCATGCATTAACCATTAAATTATCTATTGACCCCTTCTTAACGTCTATATTCATTATGAAAACAATTTCCAAGAATCGTCTATAACATGAATTCATTCAATTGCAACAAACAATAGAGTTCCTAATCTTAAATTGCATTTCTTATTGATATTAATTGGTTGAATTCGAAAATAAAGAGTACCTCCGATCATTTCTAGTAATGAAGGCTCCTTTTTGGTTGCAAATTGACTTGTTGATCGAGGGATCATAGAATTAACATTTGTGACTAAACAATTTAGCATATTAATTAAAACAAACAAGTCTAAACATTATTAAAACTCTACATCTATTTACTTCTATCGGCCAAAGGAGTCATTCATGTTGGTTTGCATTTGACATTAATATTTAGTGGTTTAATTCATAAGTAATGTGACTCTCTAATCGCCTTATGCTAATCAGCCTACTTTTGTTGTTAGAAGGATTATTTTTCATCCAATTACCATAAAATTGACTTTTCTGTCTTTCTTAATGAATATATTCATTGTGAAAGCAATGCAAATGAACCATGTATAACATGACATCATTCAATTCTAATAAACAATGGACTCCTTGATCTTGAATTGCATTTCTTATTTATATTAATTAGTTGAATTCCAAAATAAAGAGTACCTCCTATCATTTCTGGTTATCAAGGCTTCTCTTTTGGTTCCAACCAGACTTTTTGATAGAGGAATCATAGAATTAACATTTGTGGCTAAACAATTTAGCATATTAATTAAAGCAAACAAGTCTAAACAGTTTTAAAACTCTAAATTTGTTTACTTCCTTCGGCCACAGCAATCATTCATGTTTGTTTGCTTTTGGCATTAATTTTACGGGGTTTCATTCCTAAATAATGTGACTTTCTTACCAGCTTATGCTAATCACTCTACTTTTGTTGTTAAAAGGATTATTTTTCATCCAATTACCATAAAATTATCTTTTCTGTCTTTCTTAATGACTATATTCATTGTGAAAACAATGCAAATGAACCATGTATAACATGACTTCATTCAAATCTAATAAATAACGGAGTCCTTGATCTTGAATTGCATTTCTTATTGATATTAATTGGTTGAATTACAAAATAAAGAGTACCTCCTATCATTTCTGGTGATCATTGCACCTTTTTTGGTTGCAAACAGACTTTTTGATTGAGGGATCATAGAATTAACATTTGTGACTCAACAATTTAGCATATTATTTAAAACAAAGAAGTCTAAATAGTATCAAAACTCTAAATCTATTTACTTGTATCAGCCAAAGGAGTCATTCTTGCTGGTTTGCATTTGGCATTAATATTAAGTGGTTTAATTCATAAGTAATGTGACTTTCTAATCGCCTTAGGCAAATCTGCCTACTTTTGTTGTTAGAAGGATTATTTTTCATCCAATTACCATAAAATTATCTTTTCTGTCTTTCTTAATGTCAATATTCATTGTGAAAACAATGCAAATGAACCATGTATAACATGACTTCATTCAAATCTAATAAATAACGGAGTCCTTGATCTTGAATTGCATTTCTTATTGATATTAATTGGTTGAATTCCAAAATAAAGAGTACCTCCTATCATTTCTGGTGATCAATGCTTCTTTTTTGGTTGCAAACAGAATTGTTGATAGAGGGATCATAGAATTAACATTTGTGACTAAACAATTTAGCATATTAATTAAAACAAACAAGTCTAAATAGTATCAAAACTCTAAATCTATTTACTTGTATCTGCCAAAGGAGTCATTCATGCTGGTTTGCATTTGGCATTAATATTAAGTGGTTTAATTCATAAGTAATGTGACTTTCTAATCGCCTTATGCTAATCAGCCTACTTTTGTTGTTAGAAGGATTATTTTTCATCCAATTACCATAAAATTGTCTTTTCTATCTTTCTTAATGACTATATTCATTGTGAAAACAATGCAAATGAACCATGTATAACATGACTTCATTCAAATCTAATAAGTAACGGAGTCATTGATCTTGAATTACATTTCTTATTTATATTAATTGATTGAATTCCAAAAAAAAAAGAGTACCTCCTATCATTTCTGGTTATCTAGGCTCCTCTTTTGGTTCCAACCAGATTTTTGATAGAGGGATCGTAGAATTAACATTTGTGGCTAAACAATTTAGCATATTAATTAAAAAAATCAAGTCCAAACAGTATTAAAACTCTAAATCTATTTACTTCTATCGGCAAAAGCAGTCATTCATCTTGGTTTGCATTTGGCATTAATATTAAGTGGTTTAATTCCTAAGTAATGTGACTTTCTAATCGCTTTAGGCTAATAAGCCTACTTTTTTTATTAGAAGGATTATTTTTCATGCAATTACCATAAAATTATCTTCTCTGTCTTTCTTAATGACTATATTCATTGTGAAAACAATGCAAATGAACCATGTATAACATGACTTCATTCAAATCTAATAAACAATGGTGTCCTTGATCTTGAATTTCATTTCTTATTAATATTAATTGGTTGAATTCCAAAATAAAGAGTACCTCCTATCATTTCTGGTTATCGAGGCTCCTCTTTTGGTTCCAAACAGACTTTTTGATACAGGGATCATAGAATTAACATTTGTGACTAAAAAATTTAGCATATTAATTAAAACAAACAAGTCTAAATAGTATTAAATATCTAAATCTGTTTACTTCTTTCGGCGACAATAGTCATTCATGTTTGTTTGCATTTGGCATTAATTTTAAGGGGTTTCATTCCTAAATAATGTGACTTTCTTACCAGCTTATGCTAATCACTATACTTTTGTTGTTAGAAGGACTATTTTTCATGCAATGACCATAAAATTATCTTTTGTGTCTTTCTTCATGACTATATTCATTGTGAAAACAATGCCAATGAACCATTTATAACATGAATTCATTCAAATCTAATAAACAATGGAGTTCTTGATCTTGAATTGCATTTCTTATTGATATTAATTGGTTGAATTCGAAAATAAAGAGTACCTCCTATCATTTCTAGTAATGAAGGCTCCTTTTTGGTGGGAAACAGAATTTTTGATCGAGGGATCATAGAATTAACATTTGTGACTAAACAATTTAGCATATTAATTAAAACAAACAAGTGTAAACATTATTAAAACTCTAAATCTATTTACTTCTATCGGCCAAAGGAGTCATTCATGTTGGTTTGCATTTGGCATTAATATTTAGTGGTTTAATTCATAAGTACTGTGACTTTCTAATCGCCTTAGGCTAATTGGCCTACTTTTGTTATTAGAAGGATTATTTCTCATGCAATTACCATAAAATTATCTTTTCTGTCTTTCTTAATGACTATATTCATTGTGAAAGCAATGCAAATGAACCATGTATAACATGACATCATTCAATTCTAATAAACAATGGACTCCTTGATCTTGAATTGCATTTCTTATTTATATTAATTGGTTGAATTCCAAGATAAAGAGTACCTCCTATCATTTCTGGTTATCAAGGCTTCTCTTTTGGTTCCAACCAGACTTTTTGATAGAGGGATCATAGAATTAACATTTGTGACTAAACAATTTAGCATATTAATTAAAGCAAACAAGTTTAAACAGTATTAAAACTCTAAATCTGTTTACTTCATTCGGCCATAGCTGTCATTCATGTTTGTTTGCATTTGGCATTAATTTTAAGGGGTTTCATTCCTAAATAATGTGACTTTCTTGCCAGCTTATGCTAATCACTCTACTTTTGTTGTTAGAAGGATTATTTTTCATCCAATTACCATAAAATTATCTTTTGTGTCTTTCTTAATGACTATATTCATTGTGAAAACAATGCAAATCAACCATGTATAACATGACTTCATTCAAATCTAATAAATAAAGGAGTCCTTGATCTTGAATTGCATTTCTTATTGATATTAATTGGTTGAATTCCAAAATAAAGAGTACCTCCTTTCATTTCTGGTAATCAATATTCCTTTTTTGGTTGCAAGCAGACTTTTTGATAGACGGATCATAGAATTAACATTTGTGACTAAACAATTTAGCATATTAATTAAAACAAACATGTCTAAAGGAGTCATTCATGCTGGTTTGCATTTGGCATTAATATTAAGTGGTTTAATTCATAAGTAATGTGACTTTCTAATCGCCTTAGGCTAATCAGCTTACTTTTGTTGTTAGAAAGATTATTTTTCATCCAATTACCATAAAATTATCTTTTCTGTCTTTCTTAATGACTATATTCATTGTGAAAACAATGCAAATGAACCATCTATAACATGACTTCATTCAAATCTAATAAACAATGGATTTCTTGATCTTGAATTGCATTTTGTATCGATATTAATTGGTTAAATTCCAAAATAAAGATTACCTCCTATCATTTCTGGTTATCAATGCTCCTTTTTTGGTTCCAACCAGACATTTGGATAGAGGGATCATAGAATTAACATTTGTGGCTAAACAATTTAGCGTATTAAAACTCTAAATCTGTTTACTTCCTTCGGCCACAGCAGTCATCCATGTTTGTTTGCATTTGGCATTAATTTTACGGGGTTTCATTCCTAAATAATGTGACTTTCTTACCAGCTTATGCTAATCACTCTACTTTTTTTGTTGGAAGGAATATTTTTCATGCAAAGTCCATAAAATTATCTTTTGTGTCTTTCTTAATGACTATATTCATTGTGAAAACAATGCCAATGAACCATCTATAACATGAATTCATTCAAATCTAATAAACCATGGAGTTCTTGATCTTGAATTGCATATCTTATTGATATTAATTGGTTGAATTCGAAAATAAAGAGTACCTCCTATCATTTCTAGTTATCAAGGCTCCTTATTGGTTGCAAACAAACTTTTTGATCGAGGGATCATAGAATTAACATTTGTGACTAAACAATTTAGCATATTAATTCAATCAAACAAGTCTAAACAGTATTAAAACTCTAAATCTATTTACTTGTATTGGCCAAAGGAGTCATTCATGTTGGTTTGCATTTGGCATTAATATTAAGTGGTTAAATTAATAAGTAATGTGACTTTCTAATCACCTTAGGCTAATCAGTCTACTTTTGTTGTTAGAAGGATTATTTTTCATCCAATTACCATAAAATTATCTTTTCTGTCTTTCTTAATGACTATATTCATTTTGAATACAATGCAAATGAACCATGTATAACATGACTTCATTCAAATCTAACAAATAACGGAGTCCTTGATCTTGAATTGCATTTCTTATTGATATTAATTGGTTGAATTCCAAAATAAAGAGTACCTCCTATCATTTCTGGTTATGAAAGCTCCTTTTTTGGTTCCAACCAGACATTTGGATAGAGGGATAATAGAATTAACATTTGTGGCTAAACAATTTAGCATATTAATTAAAACCAACAAGTCTAAACAATATTAAAAATCTAAATCTGTTTACTTCCATTGGCCACAGCAGTCATTCATGTTTGTTTACATTTGGCATTAATTTTAAGGGGTTTCATTCCTAAATAATGTGACTTTCTTACCAGCTTATTCTAATCACTCTACTTTTGTTGTTAGAAGGATTATTTTTCATGCGATGACTATAAAATTATCTTTTGTGTCTTTCTTAATGACTATATTCATTGTGAAAACAATGCCAATGAACCATCTATAGCATGAATTCATTGAAATCTAATAAACAATGGAGTCCTTGATCTTGAATTGTATTTCTAATTGATATGAATTGGTTGAATTCCAAAATAAAGAGTACCTCCTATCATTTCTATTTATAAAGGCTCCTCTTTTGGTTCCAAACAGACTTTTTGATACAGGGATCATAGAATTAACATTTGTGATTAAACAATTTAGCATATTAATTAAAACAAACAAGTCTAAATAGTATTAAATATCCAAATCTGTTTACTTCCATTGGCCACAGCAGTCATTCATGTTTGTTTGCATTTGGCATTAATTTTAAGGGGTTTCATTGCTAAATAATGTGACTTTCTTACCAGCTTATTCTAATCACTCTACTTTTGTTGTTAGAAGGACTATTTTTCATGCACTGACCATAAAATTATCTTTTGTGTCTTTCTTAATGACTATATTCATTGTGAAAACAATGTCAATGAACCATCTATAACATGAATTCATTCAAATCTAATAAACAATGGAGTTCTTGATCTTGAATTGCATTTCTTATTGATATTAATTGGTTGAATTCGAAAATAAAGAGTACCTCCTATCATTTCCAATAATGAAGGCTCCTTTTTGGTTGCTAACAGACTTTTTGATAGAGGGATCATAGAATTAACATTTGTGGCTAAACAATTTAGCATATTAATTAAAACAAACAAGTCTAAACAGTATTAAAACTCTAAATCTGTTTACTTGTATCGGCTGAAGGAGTCATTCATGTTGGTTTGCATTTGGCATTAATATTAAGTGGTTTAATTCATAAGTACTATGACTCTCTAATCGCCTTAGGCTAATCAGCCTACTTTTGTTGTTAGAAGGATGATTTTTCATCCAATTACCATAAAATTATCTTTTCTGTCTTTCTTAATGATTATATTCATTGTGAAAACAATGCAAATGAACCATGTATAACATGACTTCTTTCAAATCTAATAAATAACGGAGTCCTTGATCATGAATTGCATTTCGTATTGATATTAATTGGTTAAATTCCAAAATAAAGAGTACCTACTATCATTTCTGGTTATCAATGCTCCTTTTTTGGTTCCAACCAGACATTTGCATAGAGGGATCATAGAATTAACATTTGTGGCTAAACAATTTAGCATATTAATTAAAGCAAACAAGTCTAAACAGTATTAAAACTCTAAATCTGTTTACTTCCTTCGGCCACAGTAGTCATTCATGTTTATTTGCATTTGGCATTAATTTTTAGGGGTTTCATTCCTAAATAATGTGACTTTCTTACCAGCTTATGCTAATCACTCTACTTTTGTTGTTAGAAGGACTATTTTTCATGCAATGACCATAAAATTATCCTTTGTGTCTTTCTTAATGACTATATTCATTGTGAAAACAATGCCAATGAACCATCTATAACATGAATTCATTGAAATCTAATAAACAATTTAGTCCTTGATCTTGAATTGTATTTCTTAGTGATATTAATTGGTTGAATTCGAGAATAAAATGTACCTCCTATCATTTCTAGTAATGAAGGCTCCTTTTTGGTTGCAAACAGACTTTTTGATCGAGGGATCATAGATTTCACATTTGTGACTAAACAATTTAGCATATTAATTAAAACAAACAAGTCTAAACAGTATTAAAAATCTACATCTATTTACTTCCATTGGCCACAGCAGTCATTCATGTTTGTTTGCATTTGGCATTAATTTTAAGGGGTTTCATTCCTAAATAATGTGACTTTCTTACCAGCTTATGCTAATCACTCTACTTTTGTTGTTAGAAGGACTATTTTTCATGCAATGACCATAAAATTATCCTTTGTGCCTTTCTTAATGACTATATTCATTGTGAAAACAATGCCAATGAACCATCTATAACATGAATACATTGAAATGTAATAAACAATGGAGTCCTTGATCTTGAATTGTATTTCTTATTGATAGTAATTGGTTGAATTCGAGAATAAAATGTACCTCCTATCATTTCCAGTAATGAAGGCTCCTTTTTGGTTGCAAACAGACTTTTTGATCGAGGGATCATAGAATTCACATTTGTGACTAAACAATTTAGCATATTAATTAAAACAAACAAGTCTAAACTGTATTAAAAATCTAAATCTGTTTACTTCCATTGGCCACAGCAGTCATTCATGTTTGTTTGCATTTGGCATTAATTTTAAGGGGTTTCATTCCTAAATAATGTGACTTTCTTACCAGCTTATGCTAATCACTCTACTTTTGTTGTTAGAAGGACTATTTTTCATGCAATGACCATAAAATTATCCTTTGTGCCTTTCTTAATGACTATATTCATTGTGAAAACAATGCCAATGAACCATCTATAACATGAATTCATTGAAATGTAATAAACAATGGAGTCCTTGATCTTGAATTGTATTTCTTATTGATATTAATTAGTTGAATTCGAGAATAAAATGTACCTCCTATCATTTCCAGTAATGAAGGCTCCTTTTTGGTTGCAAACAGACTTTTTGATCGAGGGATCATAGAATTCACATTTGTGACTAAAGAATTTAGCATATTAATTAAAACAAACAAGTCTAAACAGTATTAAAAATCTAAATCTGTTTACTTCCATTGGCCACAGCAGTCATTCATGTTTGTTTGCATTTGGCATTAATTTTAAGGGGTTTCATTCCTAAATAATGTGACTTTCTTACCAGCTTATTCTAATCACTCTACTTTTGTTGTTAGAAGGACTATTTTTCATGCAAAGACCATAAAAGTATCTTTTGTATCTTTCTTAATGACTATATTCATTGTGAAAACAATGCCAATGAACCATCTACAACATGAATTCATTGAAATCTAATAAACAATGGTGTCCTTGATCTTGAATTGTATTTCTTATTGATATTAATTGGTTGAATTTGAAAATAAAAAGTACCTCCTATCATTTCAATTTATCAAGGATCCTCTTTTGGTTCCAAACAGACTTTTTGATACAGGGATCATAGAATTAACATTTGTGACTAAATAATTTAGCATATTAATTAAAACAAACAAGACTAAACAATATTAAAAATCTAAATCTGTTTACATCCATTGGCCACAGCAGTCATACATGTTTCTTTGCATTTGGCATTAATTTTAAGCGGTTTCATTCCTAAATAATGTGACTTTCTTACCAGCTTATGCTAATCACTCTACTTTTGTAGTTAGAAGGACTATTTTTCATGCAATGACCATAAAATTATCTTTTGTGTCTTCCCTAATGACTATATTCATTGTGAAAACAATGCAAATGAACCATGTATAACATGACTTCATTCAAATCTAATAAATAACGGAGTCCTTGATCTTGAATTGCATTTCTTATTGATATTAATTGGATGAATTCCAAGATAAAGAGTACCTCCTATCATTTCTGGTTATCAATGCTCCTTTTTTGGTTCCAACCAGACATTTGGATAGAGGGATCATAGAATTAACATTTGTGACAAAACAATTTAGCATATTAATTAAAACAATCAAGTGTAAAAAGTATTAAATATCTAAATCTGTTTACTTCCATTGGCCACAGCAGTCATTCATGTTTCTTTGCATTTGGCATTAATTTTAAGGGGTTTCATTCCTAAATAATGCGACTTTCTTACCAGCTTATGCTAATCACTCTACTTTTGTTGTTAGAAGGACTATTTTTCATGCAATGACCATAAAATTATCTTTTGTCTCTTTCTTAATGACTATATTCATTGTGAAAACAATGCCAATGAACCATCTATAACATGAATTCATTCAAATCTAATAAACAATGGAGTTCTTGATCTTGAATTGCATTTCTTATTGATATTAATTGGTTGAATTTGAAAATAAAGAGTACCTCCTATCATTTCTAGTAATGAAGGCTCCTTTTTGGTTGCAAACAGACTTTTTGATCGAGGGATCATAGAATTAACATTTGTGACTAAACAATTTAACATATTAATTAAAACAAACAAGTCTAAACATTATTAAAACTCTAAATCTATTTACTTCTATCGGCCAAAGGAGTCATTCATGTTGGTTTACATTTGGCATTAATATTTAGTGGTTTAATTCATAAGTACTGTGACTTTCTAATCGCCTTAGGCTAATTAGCCTACTTTTGTATTATTTTTCATGCAATTACCATAAAATTATCTTTTTTGTCTTTCTTAATGACTATATTCATTGTGAAAGCAATGCAAATGAATCATGTATAACATGACATCATTCAATTCTAATAAACAGTGGATTCCTTGATCTTGAATTGGATTTCTTATTTATTTTAATTGGTTGTTTTCCAAAATAAAGATTACCACCTATCATTTCTGGTTATCAAGGCTCCTCTTTTAGTTCCAACCAGACTTTTTGATAGAGGGATCATAGAATTAACATTTGCGGCCAAACAATTTAGCATATTAATTAAAGCAAACAAGTTTAAATAGTATTAAAACTCTAAATCTGTTTACTTCCTTCGGTCACAGCAGTCATTCATGTTTGTTTGCATTTGGCATTAATTTTTAGGGCTTTCATTCCTAAATAATGTGACTTTCATACCAGCTTATGCTAATCACTCTACTTTTGTTGTTAGAAGGACTATTTTTCATGCAATGACCATAAAATTATACTTTGTGTCTTTCTTAATGACTATATTCATTGTGAAAACAATGCCAATGAACCATCTATAACATAAATTCATTGAAATCTAATAAACAATGGAGTCCTTGATCTTGAATTGTATTTCTTATTGATATTAATTGGTTGAATTCGAAAATAAAGAGTACCTCCTATCATTTCAATTTATCAAGGATCCTCTTTTGGTTCCAAACAGACTTTTTGATACAGGGATCATAGAATTAACATTTGTGACTAAACAATGTAGCATATTAATTAAAAGAAACAAGACTAAACAATATTAAAAATCTAAATCTTTTTACATCCATTGGCCACAGCAGTCATACATGTTTGTTTGCATTTGGCATTAATTTTAAGGGGTTTCATTCCTAAATAATGTGACTTTCTTACCAGCTTATGCTAATCACTCTACTTTTGTAGTTAGAGAAGGACTATTTTTCATGCAATGACCATAAAATTATCTTTTGTGTCTTCCCTAATGACTATATTCATTGTGAAAACAATGCAAATGAACCATGTATAACATGACTTCATTCAAATCTAATAAATAACGGAGTCCTTGATCTTGAATTGCATTTCTTATTGATATTAATTGGATGAATTCCAAAATAAAGAGTACCTCCTATCATTTCTGGTTATCAATGCTCCTTTTTTGGTTCCAACCAGACATTTGGATAGAGGGATCATAGAATTAACATTTGTGACAAAACAATTTAGCATATTAATTAAAACAATCAAGTGTAAAAAGTATTAAATATCTAAATCTGTTTACTTCCATTGGCCACAGCAGTCATTCATGTTTCTTTGCATTTGGCATTAATTTTAAGGGGTTTCATTCCTAAATAATGTGACTTTCTTACCAGCTTATGCTAATCACTCTACTTTTGTTGTTAGAAGGACTATTTTTCATGCAATGACCATAAAATTATCTTTTGTCTCTTTCTTAATGACTATATTCATTGTGAAAACAATGCCAATGAACCATCTATAACATGAATTCATTCAAATCTAATAAACAATGGAGTTCTTGATCTTGAATTGCATTTCTTATTGATATTAATTGGTTGAATTAGAAAATAAAATGTACCTCCTATCATTTCTAGTAATGAAGGCTCCTTTTTGGTTGCAAACAGACTTTTTGATTGAGGGATCATAGAATTAACATTTGTGACTAAACAATTTAGCATATTAATTAAAACAAACAAGTCTAAACAGTATTAAAAATCTAAATCTGTTTACTTCCATTGGCCACAACAGTCATTCATGTTTCTTTGCATTTGGCATTAATTTTATGGGGTTTCTTTCGTAAATAATGTGACTTTCTTACCAGCTTATTCTAATCTCTCTACTTTTGTTGTTAGAAGGACTATTTTTCATGCAATTACCATAAAAGTATCTTTTGTGTCTTTCTTAATGACTATATTCATTGTGAAAACAATGCCAATGAACCATCTATAACATGAATTCATTCAAATCTAATAAACAATGGAGTTCTTGATCTTGAATTGCATTTCTTATTGATTGTAATTGGTTGAATTTGAAAATAAAGAGTACCTCCTATCATTTCTAGTTATCAAACCTCTTTTTTGGTTGCAAACAGACTTTTTGATAGAGGGATCATAGAATTAACATTTGTCACTAAACAATTTAGCATATTAATTAAAACAAACTAGTCTAGACAGTATTAAAACTCTAAATCTTTTTACTTGTATCGGCCAAAGGAGTCATTCAAGTTGGTTTGCATTTGGCATTAATATTAAGTGGTTTAATTCATAAGTAATGTGACTTTCTAATCGCCTTAGGCTAATTTGCCTACTTTTGTTATTAGAAGTTTTATTTTTCATCCAATTACCATAAAATTATCTTATCTTTCTTTCTTAATGACTATATTCATTGTGAAAACAATGCAAATGAACCATGTATAACATCACTTCATTCAAATCTAATAAATAACAGAGTCCTTTATCTTGAATTGCATTTCTTATTGATATTAATTGGTTAAATTCCAAAATAAAGAGTACCTCCTATCATTTCTGGTTATCAATGCTCCTGTTTTGGTTCCAACTAGACATTTGGATAGAGGGATCATAGAATTCACATTTGTGGCTAAACAATTTAGCATATTAATTACAACAAACAAGTCTAAACAATATTAAAAATCTAAATCTGTTTACTTCCATTGGCCACAGCAGTCATTCATGTTTGTTTGCATTTGGCATTAATTTTAAGGGGTTTCATTACTAATTAATGTGACTTTCTTACCAGCTTACGCTAATCACTCTACTTTTGTTGTTAGAAGGACTATTTTTCATGCAATGACCATAAAATTATCTTTTGTGTCTTTCTTAATGACTATATTCATTGTGAAAACAATGCCAATGAACCATCTATAACATGAATTCATTGAAATCTAATAAACAATGGAGTCCTTGATCTTGAATTGTATTTCTTATTGATATGAATTGGTTGAATTCAAAAATAAAGAGTACCTCCTATCATTTCAATTTATCATGGATCCTCTTTTGGTTCCAAACAGACTTTTTAATACAGGGATCATAGAATTAACATGTGTGACTAAACAATTTAGCATATTAATTAAAACAAACAAGTCTAAACAGTATTAAAAATCTAAATCTGTTTACTTCCATTGGCCACAGCAGTCATTCTTGTTTGTTTGCATTTGACATTAATTTTAAGGGGTTTCATTCCTAAATAATGTGACTTTCTTACCAGCTTATTCTAATCCCTCTACTTTTGTTGTTAGAAGGACTATTTTTCATGCAATGACCATAAAATTATCCTTTGTGTCTTTCTTAATGACTATATTCATTGTGAAAACAATGCCAATGAACCATCTATAACATGAATTCATTGAAATGTAATAAACAATGGAGTCCTTGATCTTGAATTGTATTTCTTATTGATATTAATTGGTTGAATTCGAGAATAAAATGTACCTCCTATCATTTCCAGTAATGAAGGCTCCTTTTTGGTTGCAAACAGACTTTTTGATCGAGGGATCATAGAATTCACATTTGTGACTAAACAATTTAGCATATTAATTAAAACAAACAAGTCTAAACTGTATTAAAAATCTAAATCTGTTTACTTCCATTGGCCACAGTAGTCATTCATGTTTGTTTGCATTTGGCATTAATTTTAAGGGGTTTCATTCCTAAATAATGTGACTTTCTTACCAGCTTATGCTAATCACTCTACTTTTGTTGTTAGAAGGACTATTTTTCATGCAAAGACCATAAAAGTATCTTTTGTATCTTTCTTAATGACTATATTCATTGTGAAAACAATGCCAATGAACCATCTATAACATGAATTCATTGAAATCTAATAAACAATGGTGTCCTTGATCTTGAATTATATTTGTTATTGATATTAATTGGTTGAATTCGAAAATAAAGAGTACCTCCTATCATTTCAATTTATCAAGGATCCTCTTTTGGTTCCAAACAGACTTTTTGATACAGGGATCATAGAATTAACATTTGTGACTAAACAATATAGCATATTAATTAAAACAAACAAGACTAAACAATATTAAAAATCTAAATCTGTTTACATCCATTGGCCACAGCAGTCATACATGTTTGTTTGCATTTGGCATTAATTTTAAGGGGTTTCATTCCTAAATAATGTGACTTTCTTACCAGCTTATGCTAATCACTCTACTTTTGTAGTTAGAAGGACTATTTTTCATGCAATGACCATAAAATTATCTTTTGTGTATTCCCTAATGACTATATTCATTGTGAAAACAATGCAAATGAACCATGTATAACATGACTTCATTCAAATCTAATAAATAACGGAGTCCTTGATCTTGAATTGCATTTCTTATTGATATTAATTGGATGAATTCCAAAATAAAGAGTACCTCCTATCATTTCTGGTTATCAATGCTCCTTTTTTGGTTCCAACCAGACATTTGGATAGAGGGATCATAGAATTAACATTTGTGACAAAACAATTTAGCATATTAATTAAAACAATCAAGTGTAAAATGTATTAAATATCTAAATCTGTTTACTTCCATTGGCCACAGCAGTCATTCATGTTTCTTTGCATTTGGCATTAATTTTAAGGGGTTTCATTGCTCAATAATCTGACTTTCTTACCAGCTTATGCTAATCACTCTACTTTTTTGTTGTTAGAAGGACTATTTTTTCATGCAATGACCATAAAATTATCTTTTGTCTCTTTCTTAATGACTATATTCATTGTGTGAAAACAATGCCCAATGAACCATCTATAACATGAATTCATTCAAATCTAATAAACAATGGAGTTCTTGATCTTGAATTGCATTTCTTATTGATATTAATTGGTTGAATTTGGAAATAAAGAGTACCTCCTATCATTTCTAGTAATGAAGGCTCCTTTTTCGTTGCAAACAGACTTTTTGATCGAGGGATCATAGAATTAACATGTGTGACTAAACAATTTAGCATATTAATTAAAACAAATAAGTCTAAACATTATTAAAACTCTAAATCTATTTACTTCTATCAGCCAAAGGAGTCATTCATGTTGGTTTGCATTTGGCATTAATATTTAGTGGTTTAATTCATAAGTACTGTGACTTTCTAATCGCCTTAGGCTAATTAGCCTACTTTTGTATTATTTTTCATGCAATTACCATAAAATTATCTTTTCTGTCTTTCTTAATGACTATATTCATTGTGAAAGCAATGCAAATGAATCATGTATAACATGACATCATTCAATTCTAATAAACAATGGACTCCTTGATCTTGAATTGGATTTCTTATTTATATTAATTGGTTGATTTCCAAAATAAAGATTACCACCTATCATTTCTGGTTATCAAGGCTCCTCTTTTAGTTCCAACCAGACTTTTTGATAGAGAGATCATAGAATTAACATTTGCGGCTAAACAATTTAGCATATTAATTAAAGCAAACAAGTTTAAACAGTATTAAAACTCTAAATCTGTTTACTTCCTTCGGTCACAGCAGTCATTCATGTTTGTTTGCATTTGGCATTAATTTTTAGTGGTTTCATTCCTAAATAATGTGACTTTCTTACCAGCTTATGCTAATCACTCTACTTTTGTTGTTAGAAGGACTATTTTTCATGCAAAGACCATAAAATTATCCTTTGTGTCTTTCTTAATGATTATATTCATCGTGAAAACAATGCCAATGAACCATCTATAACATAAATTCATTGAAATCTAATAAACAATGGAGTCCTTGATCTTGAATTGTATTTCTTATTGATATTAATTGGTTGGATTAGAAAATAAAATGTACCTCCTATCATTTCTAGTAATGAAGGCTCCTTTTTGGTTGCAAACAGACTTTTTGATCGAGGAATCATAGAATTAACATTTGTGACTAAACAATTTAGCATATTAATTAAAACAAACAAGTCTAAACAGTATTAAAAATCTAAATCTGTTTACTTCCATTGGCCACAGTAGTCATTCATGTTTCTTTGCATTGGGCATTAATTTTAAGGGGTTTCATTCGTAAATAATGTGACTTTCTTACCAACTTATTCTAATCACTCTACTTTTGTTGTTAGAAGGACAATTTTTCATGCAATGACCATAAAAGTATCTTTTGTGTCTTTCTTAATGACTATATTCATTGTGAAAACAATGCCAATGAACCTTCTATAACATGAATTCATTCAAATCTAATAAACAATGGAGTTCTTGATCTTGAATTGCATTTCTTATTGATTGTAATTGGTTGAATTTGAAAATAAAGAGTACCTCCTATTATTTCTAGTTATCAAACCTCTTTTTTGGTTGCAAACAGACTTTTTGATAGGGGGATCATAGAATTAACATTTGTGACTAAACAATTTAGCATATTAATTAAAACAAACTAGTCTGGACAGTATTAAAACTCTAAATCTTTTTACTTGTATCGGCCAAAGGAGTCATTCATGTTGGTTTGCATTTCGCATTAATATTAAGTGGTTTAATTCATAAGTAATGTGACTTTCTAATCGCCTTAGGCTAATTAGCCTACTTTTGTTATTAGAAGGATTATTTTTCATCCAATTACCATAAAATTATCTTATCTTTCTTTCTTAATGACTATATTCATTGTGAAAACAATGCAAATGAACCATGTATAACATCACTTCATTCAAATCTAATAAATAACAGAGTCCTTGATCTTGAATTGCATTTCTTATTGATATTAATTGGTTGAATTCCAAAATAAAGAGTACCTCCTATCATTTCTGGTTATCAATGCTCATGTTTTGGTTCCAACCAGACATTTGGATAGAGGGATCATAGAATTCACATTTGTGGCTAAACAATTTAGCATATTAATTACAACAAACAAGTCTAAACAATATTAAAAATCTAAATCTGTTTACTTCCATTGGCCACAGTAGTCATTCATGTTTGTTTGCATTTGGCATTAATTTTAACAGGTTTCATTCCTAATTAATGTGACTTTCTTACCAGCTTACGCTAATCACTCTACTTTTGTTGTTAGAAGGACTATTTTTCATGCAATGACCATAAAATTATCTTTTGTCTCTTTCTTAATGACTATATTCATTGTGAAAACAATGCCAATGAACCATCTATAACATGAATTCATTGAAATCTAATAAACAATGGAGTCCTTGATCTTGAATTGTATTTCTTATTGATATGAATTGGTTGAATTCAAAAATAAAGAGTACCTCCTATGATTTCAATTTATCAAGGATCCTCTTTTGGTTCCAACCAGACATTTGGATACAGGGATCATAGAATTAACATTTGTGACAAAACAATTTAGCATATTAATTAAAACAATCAAGTGTAAAATGTATTAAATATCTAAATCTGTTTACTTCCATTGGCCACAGCAGTCATTCATGTTTCTTTGCATTTGGCATTAATTTTAAGGGGTTTCATTGCTCAATAATCTGACTTTCTTACCAGCTTATGCTAATCACTCTACTTTTGTTGTTAGAAGGACTATTTTTCATGCAATGACCATAAAATTATCTTTTGTCTCTTTCTTAATGACTATATTCATTGTGAAAACAATGCCAATGAACCATCTATAACATGAATTCATTCAAATCTAATAAACAATGGAGTTCTTGATCTTGAATTGCATTTCTTATTGATATTAATTGGTTGAATTCGAAAATAAAGAGCACCTCCTATCATTTCCAGTAGTGAAGGCTCCTTTTTGGTTGCAAACAGACTTTTTGATCCAGGGATCATAGAATTAATATTTGTGACTAAACAATTTAGCATATTAATTAAAACAAACAAGTCTAAACAGTATTAAAACTCTAAATCTATTTACTTGTATCGGCCGAAGGAGTCATTCATGTTGCTTTGCATTTGGCATTATTATAAAGTGGTTTAATTCATAAGTAATGTGACTCTCTAATTTAGGCTAATCAGCCTACTTTTGTTGTTAGAAGGATTATTTTTCACCCAATTACCATAAAATTATTTTTTCTGTCTTTCTTAATGACTATATTCATTGTGAAAACAATGCAAATGAACCATGTATAACATGACTTCTTTCAAATCTAATAAATAACGGAGTCCTTGATCTTGAATTGCATTTCGTATTGATATTAATTGGTTAAATTCCAAAATAAAGAGTACCTCCTATCATTTCTGGTTATCAATGCTCCTTTTTTGGTTCCAACCAGACATTTGGATAGAGGGATCATAGAATTAACATTTGTGGCTAAACAATTTAGCATATTAATTAAAGCAAACAAGTCTAAATAGTATTAAAACTCTAAATCTGTTTAATTCCTTCGGCCACAACAGTCATTCATGTTTGTTTGCATTTGGCACTAATTTTAAGGGGTTTCATTCCTAAATAATGTGACTTTCATACTAGCTTATTCTAATCACTCTACTTTTGTTGTTAGAAGGACTATTTTTCATGCAATGACCATAAAATTATCTTTTGTGTCCTTCTTAATGACTATATTCATTGTGAAAACAATGCCAATGAACCATCTATAACATGAATTCATTGAAATCTAATAAACAATGGAGTCATTGATCTTGAATTGTATTTCTTATTGATATGAATTGGTTGAATTCAAAAATAAAGAGTACCTCCTATCATTTCTATTTATCAAGGCTCCTCTTTTGGTTGCAAACAGACTTTTTGATACAGGGATCATAGAATTAACATTTGTGACTAAACAATTTATCATATTAATTAAAACAAACAAGTCTAAACAGTATTAAAAGTCTAAATCTGTTTACTTCCATTGGCCACAGCAGTCATTCATGTTTGTTTGCATTTGGCATTAATTTTAAGGAGTTTCATTCCTAAATAATGTGACTTTCTTACCAGCTTATTCTAATCCCTCTACTTTTGTTGTTAGAAGGACTATTTTTCATGCAATGACCATAAAATTATCTTTTGTGTCTTTTTTAATGACTATATTCATTGTGAAAAAAATGCCAATGAACCATCTATAACATGAATTCATTCAAATCTAATAAACAATGGAGTTCTTGATCTTGAATTGCATTTCTTATTGATATTAATTGGTTGAATTCGAAAATAAAGAGTACCTCCTATCATTTCTAGTAATGAAGGCTCCTTTTTGGTTGCAAACAGACTTTTTGATCGAGGGATCATAGAATTAACATTTGTGACTAAACAATTTAGCATATTTATTAAAACAAACAAGTCTAAACATTATTAAAACTCTAAATCTATTTACTTGTATCGGCCGAAGGAGTCATTCATGTTGGTTTGCATTTGGCATTAATATTTAGTGGTTTAATTCGTAAGTACTGTGACTTTCGAATCGCCTTAGGCTAATTAGCCTACTTTTGTTATTAGAAGGATTATTTTTCATGCAATTACCATAAAATTATCTTTTCTGTCTTTCTTAATGACTATATTCATTGTGAACGCAATGCAAATGAATCATGTATAACATGACATCATTCAATTCTAATAAACAGTGGACTCCTTGATCTTGAATTGGATTTCTTATTTTTATTAATTGTTTGATTTCCAAAATAAAGATTACCACCTATCATTTCTGGTTATCAAGGCTCCTCTTTTAGTTCCAACCAGACTTTTTGATAGAGGGATCATAGAATTAACATTTGCGGCTAAACAATTTAGCATATTAATTAAAGCAAACAAGTTTAAACAGTATTAAAACTCTAAATCTATTTACTTTCCTTCGGTCGCAGCAGTCATTCATGTTTGTTTGCATTTGGCATTAATTTTAAGGGGTTTCATTCCTAAAGAATGTGACTTTCTTACCAGCTTATGCTAATCACTCTACTTTTGTTGTTAGAAGGATTATTTTTCATCCAATTCCCATAAAATTATCTTTTGTGTCTTTCTCAATGACTATATTCATTGTGAAAACAATGCAAATGAACCATGTATAACATGACTTCATTCAAATCTAATAAATAACGGAGTCCTTGCTCTTGAATTGCATTTCTTATTGATATTAATTGGTCGAATTCCAAAATAAAGAGTACCTCCTATCATTTTTGGTTATCAATGCTCCTTTTTTGGTTGCAAACAGACTTTTTGATAGAGGGATCATAGAATTAACATTTGTGACTAAACAATTTAGCATATTAATTAAAGCAAACAAGTCTAAATAGTATTAAAACTCTAAATCTGTTTACTTCCATCGGCCACAGTAGTCATTCATGTTTGTTTGCATTTGGCATTAATTTTAAGGGGTTTCATTCCTAAATAATCTGACTTTCTTACCAGCTTATTCTAATCACTGTACTTTTGTTGTTAGAAGAACTATTTTTCATGCAATGACCATAAAATTATCTTTTCTGTCTTTCCTAATGACTATATTCATTGTAAAAACAATGCCAATGAACCATCTATAACATGAATTCATTGAAATCTAATAAACAATGGAGTCCTTGATCTTGAATTATATTTCTTATTGATATGAGTTGGTTGAATTCGAAAATAAAGAGTACCTCCTATCATTTCTATTTATCAAGGATCCTCTTTTGGTTCCAAACAGACTTTTTGAAACAGGGATCATAGAATTAACATTTGTGACTAAACAATTTAGCATATTAATTAATGCAAACAAGTCTAAACAGTATTAAAACTCTAAATTTGTTTACTTCCTTCGGTCACAGCAGTCATTCATGTTTGTTTGCATTTGGCATTAATTTTTAGGGGTTTCATTCCTAAATAATGTGACTTTCTTACCAGCTTATGCTAATCACTCTACTTTTGTTGTTAGAAAGACTATTTTTCATGCAATGACCATAAAATTATCCTTTGCGTCTTTCTTAATGACTATATTCATTGTGAAAACAATGCCAATGAACCATCTATAACATGAATTCATTCAAATCTAATAAACAATTTAGTCCTTGATCTTGAATTGTATTTCTTAGTGATATTAATTGGTTGAATTCGAGAATAAAATGTACCTCCTATCATTTCTAGTAATGAAGGCTCCTTTTTGGTTGCAAACAGACTTTTTGATCGAGGGATCATAGATTTCACATTTGTGACTAAACAATTTAGCATATTAATTAAAACAAACAAGTCTAAACAGTATTAAAAATCTAAATCTGTTTACTTCCATTGGCCACAGCAGTCATTCATGTTTGTTTGCATTTGGCATTAATTTTAAGGGGTTTCATTCCTAAATAATCTGACTTTCTTACCAGCTTATTCTAATCACTGTACTTTTGTTGTTAGAAGAACTATTTTTCATGCAATGACCATAAAATTATCTTTTCTGTCTTTCCTAATGACTATATTCATTGTAAAAACAATGCCAATGAACCATCTATAACATGAATTCATTGAAATCTAATAAACAATGGAGTCCTTGATCTTGAATTATATTTCTTATTGATATGAGTTGGTTGAATTCGAAAATAAAGAGTACCTCCTATCATTTCTATTTATCAAGGATCCTCTTTTGGTTCCAAACAGACTTTTTGAAACAGGGATCATAGAATTAACATTTGTGACTAAACAATTTAGCATATTAATTAAAACAAACAAGTGTAAAAAGTATTAAATATCTAAATCTGTTTACTTCCATTGGCCACAGCAGTCATTCATGTTTCTTTGCATTTGGCATTAATTTTAAGGGGTTTCTTTCCTAAATAATGTGACTTTCTTACCAGCTTATGCTAATCACTCTACTTTTGTTGTTAGAAGGACTATTTTTCATGCAATGACCATAAAATTATCTTTTGTGTCTTCCTTAATGACTATATTCATTGTGAAAACAATGCAAATGAACCATGTATAACATGACTTCATTCAAATCTAATAAATAACAGAGTCCTTGATCTTGAATTGCATTTCTTATTGATATTAATTGGATGAATTCCAAAATAAAGAGTACCTCCTATCATTTCTGGTTATCAATGCTCCTTTTTTGGTTCCAACCAGACATTTGGATAGAGGGATCATAGAATTAACATTTGTGACTAAACAATTTAGCATATTAATTAAAACAAACAAGTGTAAAAAGTATTAAATATCTAAATCTGTTTACTTCCATTGGCCACAGCAGTCATTCATGTTTCTTTGCATTTGGCATTAATTTTAAGGGGTTTCTTTCCTAAATAATGTGACTTTCTTACCAGCTTATGCTAATCACTCTACTTTTGTTGTTAGAAGGACTATTTTTCATGCAATGACCATAAAATTATCTTTTGTGTCTTTCTTAATGACTATATTCATTGTGAAAACAATGCCAATGAACCATCTATAACATGAATTCATTCAAATCTAATAAACAATGGAGTTCTTGATCTTGAATTGCATTTCTTATTGATATTAATTGGTTGAATTCGAAAATAAAGAGTACCTCCTATCATTTCTAGTAATGAAGGCTCCTTTTTGGTTGCAAACAGACTTTTTGATCGAGGGATCATAGAATTAACATTTGTGACTAAACAATTTAGCATATTAATTAAAACAAACAAGTCTAAACATTATTAAAACTCTAAATCTATTTACTTCTATCGGCCAAAGGAGTCATTCATGTTGGTTTGCATTTGGCATTAATATTTAGTGGTTTCATTTATAAGTACTGTGACTTTCGAATCGCCTTAGGCTAATTAGCCTACTTTTGTATTATTTTTCATGCAATTACCATAAAATTATCTTTTCTGTCTTTCGTAATGACTATATTCATTGTGAAAGCAATGCAAATGAATCAAGTATAACATGACATCATTCAATTCTAATAAACAGTGGACTCCTTGATCTTGAATTGGATTTCTTATTTATATTAATTGTTTGATTTCCAAAATAAAGATTACCACCTATCATTTCTGGTTATCAAGGCTACTCTTTTAGTTCCAACCAGACTTTTTGATAGAGGGATCATAGAATTAACATTTGCGGCTAAACAATTTAGCATTAATTAAAGCAAACAAGTTTAAACAGTATTAAAACTCTAAATCTGTTTACTTCCTTCGGCCACAGCAGTCGTTCATGTTTGTTTGCATTTGGCATTAATTTTAAGGGGTTTCATTCCTAAATAATGTGACTTTCTTACCAGCTTATGCTAATCACTCTACTTTTGTTGTTAGAAGGATTATTTTTCATCCAATTACCATAAAATTATCTTTTGTGTCTTTCTTAATGACTATATTCATTGTGAAAACAATGCAAATGAACCATGTATAACATGACTTCATTCAAATCTAATAAATAATGTAGTCCTTGGTCTTGAATTGCATTTCTTATTGATATTAATTGGTTGAATTCCAAAATAAAGAGTACCTCCTATCATTTCTGGTTATCAATGCTCATTTTTTGATTGCAAGCAGACTTTGTGATAGAGGGATCATAGAATTAACATTTGTGACTAAACAATTTAGCATATTTATTAAAGCAAACAAGTCTAAACAGTATTAAAACTCTAAATCTGTTTACTTCCTTCGGCCACAGCAGTCGTTCATGTTTGTTTCCATTTGGCATTAATTTTAAGGGGTTTCATTCCTAAATAATGTGACTTTCTTACCAGCTTATTCTAATCACTTTACTTTTGTTGTTAGAAGGACTATTTTACAAGCAATGACGATAAAATTATCTTTTGTGTCTTTCTTAATGACTATATTCATTGTGAAAACAATGCCAATGAACCATCTATAACATGAATTCATTGAAATCTAATAAACAATGGAGTCCTTGATCTTGAATTGTATTTTTTATTGATATGAATTGGTTGAATTCGAAAATAAAGAGTACCTCCTATCATTTCTATTTATCAAGGCTCCTCTTTTGGTTCCAAACAGACTTTTTGATACAGGGATCATAGAATTAACATTTGTGATTAAACAATTTAGCATATTAATTAAAACAAACAAGTCTAAACAGTATTAAATATCTAAATCTGTTTACTTCCATTGGCCACAGCAGTCATTCATGTTTGTTTGCATTTGGCATTAATTTTAAGGGGTTTCATTGCTAAATAATGTGACTTTCTTACCAGCTTATTCTAATCACTGTACTTTTGTTGTTAGAAGGACTATTTTTCATGCAATGACCATAAAATTATTTTTTGTGTCTTTCTTAATGACTATATTCATTGTGAAAACAATGCCAATGAACCATCTATAACATGAATTCATTCAAATCTAATAAACAATGGAGTTCTTGATCTTGAATTGCATTTCTTATTGATATTAATCGGTTGAATTCGAAAATAAAGAGCACCTCCTATCATTTCCAGTAATGAAGGCTCCTTTTTGGTTGCAAACAGACTTTTTGATAGAGGGATCATGGAATTAACATTTGTAGCTAAACAGTTTACCATATTAATTAAAACAAGCAAGTATAAATAGTATTAAAACTCTAAATCTATTTATTTGTATCGGCCGAAGGATTCATTCATGTTGGTTTGCATTTGGCATTAATATTAAGTTGTTTAATTCATAAGTAATGTGACTCTCTAATCGCCATAGTCTAATCAGCCTACTTTTGTTGTTAGAAGGATTATTTTTCATCCAATTACCATAAAATTATCTTTTTTGTCTTTCTTAATGACTATATTCATTGTGAAAACAATGCAAATGAACCATGTATAACATGACTTCTTTCAAATCTAATAAATAATGGAGTCCTTGATCTTGAATTGCATTTCGTATTGATATTAATTGGTTAAATTCCAAAATAAAGAGTACCTCCTATCATTTCTAGTAATGAAGGCTCCTTTTTGGTTGCAAACAGACTTTTTGATCGAGGGATCATAGAATTAACATTTCTGACTAAACAATTTAGCATATTTATTAAAACAAACAAGTCTAAACATTATTAAAACACTAAATCTATTTACTTCTATTCGGCCAAAGGAGTCATTCATGTTGGTTTGCATTTGGCATTAATATTTAGTGGTTTAATTCAAAAGTATTGTGACTTTCGAATCGCCTTAGGCTAATTAGCCTACTTTTGTTATTAGAAGGATTATTTTTCATGCAATTACCATAAAATTATCTTTTCTGTCTTTCTTAATGACTATATTCATTGTGAAAACAATGCAAATGAATCATGTATAACATGACATCATTCAATTCTAATAAACAGTGGACTCCTTGATCTTGAATTGGATTTCTTATTTATATTAATTGTTTGATTTCCAAAATAAAGTTTACCACCTATCATTTCTGGTTATCAAGGCTCCTCTTTTAGTTCCAACCAGACTTTTTGATAGAGGGATCATAGAATTAACATTTGCGGCTAAACAATTTAGCATATTAATTAAAGCAAACAAGTTTAAACAGTATTAAAACTCTAAATCTGTTTACTTCCTTCGGCCACAGCAGTCATTCATGTTTGTTTGCATTTGGCATTAATTTTAAGGGGTTTCATTCCTAAATAATGTGACTTTCTTACCAGCTTATGCTAATCACTCTACTTTTGTTGTTAGAAGGATTATTTTTCATCCAATTACCATAAAATTATCTTTTGTGTCTTTCTTAATGACTATATTCATTGTGAAAACAATGCAAATGAACCATGTATAACATGACTTCATTCAAATCTAATAAATAACGTAGTCCTTGATCTTGAATTGCATTTCTTATTGATATTAATTGGTTGAATTCCAAAATAAAGAGTACCTCCTATCATTTCTGGTTTTCAATGCTCATTTTTTGATTGCAAGCAGACTTTGTGATAGAGGGATGATAGAATTAACATTTGTGGCTAAACAATTTAGCATATTAATTAAAGCAAACAAGTCTAAACAGTATTAAAATGCTAAATCTGTTTACTTCCTTCGGCCACATCAGTCATTCATGTTTGTTTGCATTTGGCATTAATTTTTAGGGGTTTCATTCCTAAATAATGTGAATTTCTTACCAGCTTATTCTAATCCCTCTACCTTTGTTGTTAGAAGGACTATTTTTCATGCAATGACCATAAAATTATCTTTTGTGTCTTTCTTAATGACTATATTCATTGTGAAAAAAATGCCAATGAACCATCTATAACATGAATTCATTCAAATCTAATAAACAATGGAGTTCTTGATCTTGAATTGCATTTCTTATTGACATTAATTGGTTGAATTCGAAAATAAAGAGTACCTCCTATCATTTCTAGTAATGAAGGCTCCTTTTTGGTTGCAAACAGACTTTTTGATCGAGGGATCATAGAATTAACATTTGTGACTAAACAATTTAGCATATTAATTAAAACAAACAAGTCTAAACATTATTAAAACTCTAAATCTATTTACTTCTATCGGCCAAAGGAGTCATTCATGTTGGTTTGCATTTGGCATTAATATTTAGTGGTTTAATTCATAAGTACTGTGACTTTCTAATCGCCTTAGGCTAATTAGCCTACTTTGGTTATTACAAGGATTATTTTTCATGCAATTACCATAAAATTATCTTTTCTGTCTTTCTTAATGACTATATTCATTGTGAAAGCAATGCAAATGAATCATGTATAACATGACATCATTTAATTCTAATAAACAGTGGACTCCTTGATCTTGAATTGGATTTCTTATTTATATTAATTGGTTGATTTCCAAAATAAAGATTACCACCTATCATTTCTGGTTATCAAGGCTCCTCTTTTAGTTCCAACCAGACTTTTTGATAGAGGGATCATAGAATTAACATTTGCGGCTAAACAATTTAGCATATTAATTAAAGCAAACAAGTTTAAACAGTATTAAAACTCTAAATCTGTTTACTTCCTTCGGTCACAGCAGTCATTCATGTTTGTTTGCATTTGACATTAATTTTTAGGGGTTTCATTCCTAAATAATTTGACTTTCTTACCAGCTTATGCTAATCACTCTACTTTTGTTGTTAGAAGGACTATTTTTCATGCAATGACCATAAAATTATCCTTTGTGTCTTTCTTAATGATTATATTCATTGTGAAAACAATGCCAATGAACCATCTATAACATAAATTCATTGAAATCTAATAAACAATGGAGTCCTTGATCTTGAATTGTATTTCTTATTGATATTAATTGGTTGGATTAGAAAATAAAATGTACCTCCTATCATTTCTAGTAATGAAGGCTCCTTTTTGGTTGCACACAGACTTTTTGATCGAGGGATCATAGAATTAACATTTGTGACTAAACAATTTGGCATATTAATTAAAACAAACAAGTCTAAACAGTATTAAAAATCTAAATCTGTTTACTTCCATTGGCCACAGCAGTCATTCATGTTTCTTTGCATTTGGCATTAATTTTAAGGGGTTTCATTCCTAAATAATGTGACTTTCTTACCAGCTTATTCTAATCACTCTACTTTTGTTGTTAGAAGGACTATTTTTCATGCAATGACCATAAAAGTATCTTTTGTGTCTTTCTTGATGACTATATTCATTGTGAAAACAATGCCAATGAACCATCTATAACATGAATTCATTCAAATCTAATAAACAATGGAGTTCTTGATCTTGAATTGCATTTCTTATTGATTGTAATTGGTTGAATTTGAAAATAAAGAGTACCTCCTATCATTTCTAGTTATCAAACCTCTTTTTTGTTTGCAAACAGACTTTTTGATAGAGGGATCATAGAATTAACATTTGTGACTAAACAATTTAGCATATTAATTAAAACAAACTAGTCTAGACAGTATTAAAACTCTAAATCTTTTTACATGTATCGGCCAAAGGAGTCATTCATGTTGGTTTGCATTTGGCATTAATATTAAGTGGTTTAATTCATAAGTAATGTGACTTTCTAATTGCCTTAGACTAATTAGCCTACTTTTGTTATTAGAAGGATTATTTTTCATCCAATTACCATAAAATTATCTTTTCTTTCTTTCTTAATGACTATATTCATTGTGAAAACAATGCAAATGAACCATGTATAACATCACTTCATTCAAATCTAATAAATAACAGAGTCCTTGATCTTGAATTGCATTTCTTATTGATATTAATTGGTTGAATTCCAAAATAAAGAGTACCTCCTATCATTTCTGGTTATCAATGCTCCTTTTTTGGTTCCAACCAGACTTTTTGGAGAGAGGGATCATAGAATTCACATTTGTGGCTAAACAAAACAATTTAGCATATTAATTAAAACAAACAAGTCTAAACAATATTAAAAATCTAAATCTGTTTACTTCCATGGGCCACAGCAGTCATTCATGTTTGTTTGCATTTGGCATTAATTTTAAGGGGTTTCATTCCTAATTAATGTGACTTTCTTACCAGCTTACGCTAATCACTCTACTTTTGTTGTTAGAAGGACTATTTCTCATGCAATGACCATAAAATTATCTTTTGTGTCTTTCTTAATGACTATATTCATTGTGAAAACAATGCCAATGAACCATCTATAACATGAATTCATTGAAATCTAATAAACAATGGAGTCCTTGATCTTGAATTGTATTTCTTATTGATATGAATTGGTTGAATTCAAAAATAAAGAGTACCTCCTATCATTTCAATTTATCAAGGATCCTCTTTTGGTTCCAAACAGACTTTTTGATACAGGCATCATAGAATTAACATGTGTGACTAAACAATTTAGCATATTAATTAAAACAAACAAGTCTAAACAGTATTAAAAATCTAAATCTGTTTACTTCCATTGGCCACAGCAGTCATTCTTGTTTGTTTGCATTTGGCATTAATTTTAAGGGGTTTCATTCCTAAATAATGTGACTTTCTTACCAGCTTATTCTAATCCCTCTACTTTTGTTGTTAGAAGGACTATTTTTCATGCAATGACCATAAAATTATCTTTTGTGTCTTTCTTAAAGACTATATTCATTGTGAAAACAATGCCAATGAACCATCTATAACATGAATTCATTCAAATCCAATAAACAATGGAGTTCTTGATCTTGAATTACATTTCTTATTGATATTAATTGGTTGAATTCGAAAATAAAGAGTACCTCCTATCATTTCAAGTAATGAAGGCTCCTTTTTGGTTGCAAACAGACTTTTTGATCGAGGGATCATAGAATTAACATTTGTGACTAAACAATTTAGCATATTAATTAAAACAAACAAGTTTAAACAGTATTAAAACTGTAAATCTATTTACTTGTATCGGCCGAAGGAGTCATTCATGTTGCTTTGCATTTGGCATTATTATTAAGTGGTTTAATTCATAAGTAATGTGACTCTCTAATTTAGGCTAATCAGCCTACTTTTGTTGTTAGAAGGATTATTTTTCACCCAATTACCATAAAATTATCTTTTCTGTCTTTCATAATGACTATATTCATTGTGAAAACAATGCAAATGAACCATGTATAACATGACTTCTTTCAAATCTAATAAATAACGGAGTCCTTGGTCTTGAATTGCATTTCGTATTGATATTAATTGGTTAAATTCCAAAATAAAGAGTACCTCCTATCATTTCTGGTTATCAATGCTCCTTTTTTGGTTCCAACCAGACATTTGGATAGAGGGATCATAGAATTAACATTTGTGGTTAAACAATTTAGCATATTAATTAAAGCAAACAAGTCTAAATAGTGTTAAAACTCTAAATCTGTTTAATTCCTTCGGCCACAACAGTCATTCATGTTTGTTTGCATTTGGCATTAATTTTAAGGGGTTTCATTCCTAAATAATGTGACTTTGTTACCAGCTTATTCTAATCACTCTACTTTTATTGTTAGAAGGACTATTTTTCATGCAATGACCATAAAATTATCTTTTGTGTCTTTCTTAATGACTATATTCATTGTGAAAACAATGCCAATGAACCATCTATAACATGAATTCATTGAAATCTAATAAACAATGGAGTCATTGATCTTGAATTGTATTTCTTATTGATATGAATTGGTTGAATTCAAAAATAAAGAGTACCTCCTATCATTTCTATTTATCAAGGCTCCTCTTTTGGTTCCAAATAGACTTTTTGATACAGGGATCATAGAATTAACATTTGTGACTAAACAATTTAGCATATTAATTAAAACAAACAAGTCTAAACAGTATTAAAAGTCTAAATCTGTTTACTTCCATTGGCCACAGCAGTCATTCATGTTTGTTTGCTTTTGGCATTAATTTTAAGGAGTTTCATTCCTAAATAATGTGACTTTCTTACCAGCTTATTCTAATCCCTCTACTTTTGTTGTTAGAAGGACTATTTTTCATGCAATGACCATAAAATTATCTTTTGTGTCTTTTTTAATGACTATATTCATTGTGAAAAAAATGCCAATGAACCATCTATAACATGAATTCATTCAAATCTAATAAACAATGGAGTTCTTGATCTTGAATTGCATTTCTTATTGATATTAATTGGTTGAATTCGAAAATAAAGAGTACCTCCTATCATTTCTAGTAATGAAGGCTCCTTTTTGGTTGCAAACAGACTTTTTGATCGAGGGATCATAGAATTAACATTTGTGACTAAACAATTTAGCATATTTATTAAAACAAACAAGTCTACACATTATTAAAAGTCTAAATCTATTTACTTGTATCGGCCGAAGGAGTCATTGATGTTGGTTTGCATTTGGCATTAATATTTAGTGGTTTAATTCATAAGTACTGTGACTTTTGAATCGCCTTAGGCTAATTAGCCTACTTTTGTTATTAGAAGGATTATTTTTCATACAATTACCATAAAATTATCTTTTCTGTCTTTCTTAATGACTATATTCATTGTGAAAGCAATGCAAATGAATCAAGTATAACATGACATCATTCAATTCTAATAAACAGTGGACTCCTTGATCTTGAATTGGATTTCTTATTTATATTAATTGTTTGATTTCCAAAATAAAGATTACCACCTATCATTTCTGGTTATCAAGGCTCCTCTTTTAGTTCCAACCAGACTTTTTGATAGAGGGATCATAGAATTAACATTTGCGGCTAAACAATTTAGCATATTAATTAAAGCAAACAAGTTTAAACAGTATTAAAATTCTAAATCTATTTACTTCCTTCGGCCACAGCAGTCATTCATGTTTGTTTTCATTTGGCATTAATTTTAACGGGTTTCATTCCTAAATAATGTGACTTTCTTACCAGCTTATGCTAATCACTCTACTTTTGTTGTTAGAAGGATTATTTTTCATCCAATTACCATAAAATTATCTTTTGTGTCTTTCTTAATGACTATATTCATTGTGAAAGCAATGCAAATGAATCAAGTATAACATGACATCATTCAATTCTAATAAACAGTGGACTCCTTGATCTTGAATTGGATTTCTTATTTGTATTAATTGTTTGATTTCCAAAAGAAAGATTACCACCTATCATTTCTGGTTATCAAGGCTCCTCTTTTAGTTCCAACCAGACTTTTTAATAGAGGGACCATAGAATTAACATTTGCGGCTAAACAATTTAGCATATTAATTAAAGCAAACAAGTTTAAACAGTATTAAAACTCTAAATCTGTTTACTTCCTTCGGCCACAGCAGTCATTTATGTTTGTTTGCATTTGGCATTAATTTTAAGGGGTTTCATTCCTAAATAATCTGACTTTCTTACCAGCTTATTCTAATCACTGTACTTTTGTTGTTAGAAGGACTATTTTTCATGCAATGACCATAAAATTATCTTTTTTCTGTCTTTCTTAATGACTATATTCATTGTAAAAACAATGCCAATGAACCATCTATAACATGAATTCATTGAAATCTAATAAACAATGGAGTCCTTGATCTTGAATTGTATTTCTTATTGATATGAGTTGGTTGAATTCGAAAATAAAGAGTACCTCCTATCATGTCTATTTATCAAGGCTCCTCTTTTGGTTCCAAACTGACTTTTTGATACAGGGATCGTAGAATTAACATTTGTGACTAAACAATTTAGCATATTAATTAAAACAAACAAGTCTAAACAGTATTAAAAATGTAAATCTGTTTACTTCCATTGGCCACAGCAGTCATTCATGTTTGTTTGCATTTGGCATTAATTTTAAGGGGTTTCATTCCTAAATAATGTGAATTTCTTACCAGCTTATTCTAATCCCTCTACTTTTGTTGTTAGAAGGACTATTTTTCATGCAATGACCATAAAATTATCTTTTGTGTCTTTCTTAATGACTATATTCATTGTGAAAAAAATGCCAATGAACCATCTATAACATGAATTCATTCAAATCTAATAAACAATGGAGTTCTTGATCTTGAATTGCATTTCTTATTGATATTAATTGGTTGAATTCGAAAATAAAGAGTACCTCCTATCATTTCTAGTAATGAAGGCTCCTTTTTGGTTGCAAACAGACTTTTTGATCGAGGGATCATAGAATTAACATTTGTGACTAAACAATTTAGCATATTTATTAAAACAAACAAGTCTAAACATTATTAAAACACTAAATCTATTTACTTCTATCGGCCAAAGGAGTCATTCATGTTGGTTTGCATTTGGCATTAATATTTAGTGGTTTAATTCATAAGTACTGTGACTTTCGAATCGCCTTAGGCTAATTAGCCTACTTTTGTTATTAGAAGGATTATTTTTCATGCAATTACCATAAAATTATCTTTTTCTGTCTTTCTTAATGACTATATTCATTGTGAAAGCAATGCAAATGAATCAAGTATAACATGACATCATTCAATTCTAATAAACAGTGGACTCCTTGATCTTGAATTGGATTTCTTATTTATATTAATTGTTTGATTTCCAAAACAAAGTTTACCACCTATCATTTCTGGTTATCAAGGCTCCTCTTTTAGTTCCAACCAGACTTTTTGATAGAGGGATCATAGAATTAACATTTGTGGCTAAACAATTTAGCATATTAATTAAAGCAAACAAGTTTAAACAGTATTAAAACTCTAAATCTGTTTACTTCCTTCGGCCACAGCAGTCATTCATGTTTGTTTGCATTTGGCATTAATTTTAAGGGGTTTCATTCCTAAATAATCTGACTTTCTTACCAGCTTATTCTAATCACTGTACTTTTGTTGTTAGAAGGATTATTTTTCATGCAATGACCATAAAATTATCTTTTCTGTCTTTCTTAATGACTATATTCATTGTAAAAACAATGCCAATGAACCATCTATAACATGAATTCATTGAAATCTAATAAACAATGGAGTCCTTGATCTTGAATTGTATTTCTTATTGATATGAGTTGGTTGAATTCGAAAATAAAGAGTACCTCCTATCATGTCTATTTATCAAGGCTCCTCTTTTGGTTCCAAACAGACTTTTTGATACAGGGATCATAGAATTAACATTTGTGACTAAACAATTTAGCATATTAATTAAAACAAACAAGTCTAAACAGTATTAAAAATCTAAATCTGTTTACATCCATTGCCCACAGCAGTCATACATCTTTCTTTGCATTTGGCATTAATTTTAAGGGGTTTCATTCCTAAATAATGTGACTTTCTTACCAGCTTATGCTAATCACTCTACTTTTGTAGTTAGAAGGACTATTTTTCATGCAATGACCATAAAATTATCTTTTGTGTCTTCCTTAATCACTATATTCATTGTGAAAACAATGCCAATGAACCATCTATAACATGAATTGATGCAAATCTAATAAACAATGGAGTTCTTGATCTTGAATTGCATTTCTTATTGATATTAATTGGTTGAATTTGAAAATAAAGAGTACCTCCTATCATTTCTGGTTATCAAGGCTCCTTTTTGGGTGCAAAAAGACTTTTTGATAGAGGGATCATAGAATTAACATTTGTGACTAAACAATTTAGCATATTAATTAAAACAAACAAGTCTAAACAGTATTAAAACACTAAATCTATTTACTTCTATCGGCCAAAGGAGTCATTCATGTTGGTTTGCATTTGGCATTAATATTTAGTGGTTTAATTCATAAGTACTGTGACTTTCGAATCGCCTTAGGCTAATTCGCCTACTTTTGTTCTTAGAAGGATTATTTTTCATGCAATTACCATAAAATTATCTTTTCTATCTTTCTTAATGACTATATTCATTGTGAAAGCAATGCAAATGAATCAAGTATAACATGACATCATTCAATTCTAATAAACAGTGGACACCTTGATCTTGAATTGGATTTCTTATTTATATTAATTGTTTGATTTCCAAAATAAAGATTACCACCTATCATTTCTGGTTATCAAGGCTCCTCTTTTAGTTCCAACTAGACTTTTTGATAGAGGGATCATAGAATTAACATTTGCGGCTAAACAATTTAGCATATTAATTAAAGCAAACAAGTTTAAACAGTATTAAAATTCTAAATCTATTTACTTCCTTCGGCCACAGCTGTCATTCATGTTTGTTTTCATTTGGCATTAATTTTAAGGGGTTTCATTCCTAAATAATGTGACTTTCTTACCAGCTTATGCTAATCACTCTACTTTTGTTGTTAGAAGGATTATTTTTCATCCAATTACCATAAAATTATCTTTTGTGTCTTTCTTAATGACTATATTCATTGTGAAGCAATGCAAATGAATCAAGTATAACATGACATCATTCAATTCTAATAAACAGTGGACTCCTTGATCTTGAATTGGATTTCTTATTTATATTAATTGTTTGATTTCCAAAAGAAAGATTACCACCTATCATTTTTGGTTATCAAGGCTGCTCTTTTAGTTCCAACCAGACTTTTTGATAGAGGGATCATAGAATTAACATTTGCGGGTAAACAATTTAGCATATTAATTAAAGCAAACAAGTTTAAACAGTATTAAAATTCTAAATCTATTTACTTCCTTCGGCCACAGCAGTCATTCATGTTTGTTTTCATTTGGCATTAATTTTAAGGGGTTTCATTCCTAAATAATGTGACTTTCTTACCAGCTTATGCTAATCACTCTACTTTTGTTGTTAGGAGGATTATTTTTCATCCAATTACCATAAAATTATCTTTTGTGTCTTTCTTAATGACTATATTCATTGTGAAAGCAATGCAAATGAATCAAGTATAACATGACATCATTCAATTCTAATAAACAGTGGACTCCTTGATCTTGAATTGGATTTCTTATTTATATTAATTGTTTGATTTCCAAAAGAAAGATTACCACCTATCATTTCTGGTTATCAAGGCTCCTCTTTTAGTTCCAACCAGACTTTTTGATAGAGGGATCATAGAATTAACATTTGCGGCTAAACAATTTAGCATATTAATTAAAGCAAACAAGTTTAAACAGTATTAAAACTCTAAATCTGTTTACTTCCTTCGGCCACAGCAGTCATTCATGTTTGTTTGCATTTGGCATTAATTTTAAGGGGTTTCATTCCTAAATAATGTGACTTTCTTACCAGCTTATTCTAATCACTATACTTTTGTTGTTAGAAGGACTATTTTTCATGCAATGACCATAAAATTATCTTTTGTGTCTTTCTTAATGACTATATTCATTGTAAAAACAATGCCAATGAACCATCTATAACATGAATTCATTGAAATCTAATAAACAATGGAGTCCTTGATCTTGAATTGCATTTCGTATTGATATTAATTGGTTAAATTCCAAAATAAAGAGTACCGCCTATCATTTCTGGTTATCAATGCTCCTTTTTTGGTTCCAACCAGAAATTTGGATAGAGGGATGATAGAATTAACATTTGTGGCTAAACAATTTAGCATATTAATTAAAGCAAACAAGTCTAAACAGTATTAAAACTCTAAATCTGTTTACTTCCTTCGGCCACATCAGTCATTCATGATTGTTTGCATTTGGCATTAATTTTTAGGGGTTTCATTCCTAAATAATGTGAATTTCTTACCAGCTTATTCTAATCCCTCTACCTTTGTTGTTAGAAGGACTATTTTTCATGCAATGACCATAAAATTATCTTTTGTGTCTTTCTTAATGACTATATTCATTGTGAAAAAAATGCCAATGAACCATCTATAACATGAATTCATTCAAATCTAATAAACAATGGAGTTCTTGATCTTGAATTGCATTTCTTATTGATATTAATTGGTTGAATTCGAAAATAAAGAGTACCTCCTATCATTTCTAGTAATGAAGGCTCCTTTTTGGTTGCAAACAGACTTTTTGATCGAGGGATCATAGAATTAACATTTGTGACTAAACAATTTAGCATATTTATTAAAACAAACAAGTCTAAACATTATTAAAACTCTAAATCTATTTACTTCTATCGGCCAAAGGAGTCATTCATGTTGGTTTGCATTTGGCATTAATATTTAGTGGTTTAATTCATAAGTACTGTGACTTTCGAATCGCCTTAGGCTAATTAGCCTACTATTATTTTTCATGCAATTACCATAAAATTATCTTTTCTGTCTTTCTTAATGACTATATTCATTGTGAAAGCAATGCAAATGAATCAAGTATAACATGACATCATTCAATTCTAATAAACAGTGGACTCCTTGATCTTGAATTGGATTTCTTATTTATATTAATTGTTTGATTTCCAAAATAAAGAGTACCACCTATCATTTCTGGTTATCAAGGCTCCTCTTTTAGTTCCATTGATAGAGGGATCATAAAATTAACATTTGCGGCTAAACAATTTAGCATATTGATTAAAGCAAACAAGTTTAAACAGTATTAAAACTCTAAATCTGTTTACTTCCTTCGGCCACAGCAGTCGTTCATGTTTGTTTGCATTTGGCATTAATTTTAAGGGGTTTCATTCCTAAATAATGTGACTTTCTTACCAGCTTATGCTAATCACTCTACTTTTGTTGTTAGAAGGATTATTTTTCATCCAATGACCATAAAATTATCTTTTGTGTCTTCCCTAATGACTATATTCATTGTGAAAACAATGCAAATGAACCATGTATAACATGACTTCATTCAAATCTAATAAATAACGTAGTCCTTGATCTTGAACTGCATTTCTTATTGATATTAATTGGTTGAATTCCAAAATAAAGAGTACCTCCTATCATTTCTGGTTATCAATGCTCATTTTTTGATTGCAAGCAGACTTTGTGATAAAGGGATCATAGAATTAACATTTGTGACTAAACAATTTAGCATATTGATTAAAGCAAACAAGCCTAAACAGTATTAAAACTCTAAATCTGTTTACTTCCATTGGCCACAGCAGTCATTCATGTTTGTTTGCATTTGGCATTAATTTTAAGGGGTTTCATTCCTAAATAATGTGACTTTCTTACCAGCTTATGCTAATCACTCTACTTTTGTTGTTAGAAGGATTATTTTTCATCCAATGACCATAAAATTATCTTTTGTGTCTTCCCTAATGACTATATTCATTGTGAAAACAATGCAAATGAACCATGTATAACATGACTTCATTCAAATCTAATAAATAACGTAGTCCTTGATCTTGAACTGCATTTCTTATTGATATTAATTGGTTGAATTCCAAAATAAAGAGTACCTCCTATCATTTCTGGTTATCAATGCTCATTTTTTGATTGCAAGCAGACTTTGTGATAAAGGGATCATAGAATTAACATTTGTGACTAAACAATTTAGCATATTGATTAAAGCAAACAAGTCTAAACAGTATTAAAACTCTAAATCTGTTTACTTCCATTGGCCACAGCAGTCATTCATGTTTGTTTGCATTTGGCATTAATTTTAAGGGGTTTCATTCCTAAATAATGTGACTTTCTTACCAGCTTATTCTAATCACTCTACTTTTGTTGTTAGAAGGACTATTTTACAAGCAATGACCATAAAATTATCTTTTGTCTTTCTTAATGACTATATTCATTGTGAAAACAATGCCAATGAACCATCTATAACATGAATTCATTGAAATCTAATAAACAATGGAGTCCTTGATCTTGAATTGTATTTTTTATTGATATGAATTGGTTGAATTGGAAAATAAAGAGTACCTCCTATCATTTCTATTTATCAAGGCTCCTCTTTTGGTTCCAAACAGACTTTTTGATACAGGGATCATAGAATTAACATTTGTGATTAAACAATTTAGCATATTAATTAAAACAAACAAGTCTAAATAGTATTAAATATCTAAATCTGTTTACTTCCATTGGCCACAGCAATCATTCATGTTTGTTTGCATTTGGCATTAATTTTAAGGGGTTTCATTGCTAAATAATGTGACTTTCTTACCAGCTTATTCTAATCACTCTACTTTTGTTGTTAGAAGAACTATTTTTCATGCAATGATCATAAAATTATCTTTTGTGTCTTTCTTAATGACTATATTCATTGTGAAAAAAATGCCAATGAACCATCTATAACATGAATTCATTCAAATCTAATAAACAATGGAGTTCTTGATCTTGAATTGCATTTCTTATTGATATTAATTGGTTGAATTCGAAAATAAAGAGTACCTCCTATCATTTCCAGTAATGAAGGCTCCTTTTTGGTTGCAAACAGACTTTTTGATAGAGGGATCATAGAATTAACATTTGTGGCTAAACAATTTACCATATTAATTAAAACAAACAAGTATAAACAGTATTAAAACTCTAAATCTATTTATTTGTATCGGCCGAAGGATTCATTCATGTTGGTTTGCATTTGGCAATAATATTAAGTGGTTTAATTCATAAGTAATGTGAATCTCTAATCGCCTTAGTCTAATCAGCCTACTTTTGTTGTTAGAAGGATTATTTTTCATCCAATTACCAAAAAATTATCTTTTTTGTCTTTCTTAATGACTATATTCATTGTGAAAACAATGCAAATGAACCATGTATAACATGACTTCTTTCAAATCTAATAAATAATGGAGTCCTTGATCTTGAATTGCATTTCGTATTGATATTAATTGGTTAAATTCCAAAATAAAGAGTACCTCCTATCATTTCTGGTTATCAATGCTCCTTTTTTGGTTCCAACGAGACATTTGGATAGAGGGATGATAGAATTAACATTTGTGGCTAAACAATTTAGCATATTAATTAAAGCAAACAAGTCTAAACAGTATTAAAACTCTAAATCTGTTTACTTCCTTCAGCCACATCAGTCATTCATGTTTGTTTGCATTTGGCATTAATTTTTAGGGGTTTCATTCCTAAATACTGTGACTTTCTTACCAACTTATGCTAATCACTCTACTTTTGTTGTTAGAAGGACTATTTTTCATGCAATGACCATAAAATTATCCTTTGTGTCTTTCTTAATGACTATATTCATTGTGAAAACAATGCCAATGAACCATCTATAACATGAATTCATTCAAATCTAATAAACAATGGAGTTCTTGATCTTGAATTGCATTTCTTATTGATATTAATTGGTTGAATTCGAAAATAAAGAGTACCTCCTATCATTTCCAGTAATGAAGGCTCTTTTTTGGTTGCAAACAGAGTTTTTGATAAAGGGATCATAGAATTAACATTTGTGGCTAAACAATTTACCATATTAATTAAAACAAACAAGTATAAACAGTATTAAAACTCTAAATCTATTTATGTGTATCGGCCGAAGGATTCATTCATGTTGGTTTGCATTTGGCAATAATATTAAGTGGTTTAATTCATAAGTAATGTGAATCTCTAATCGCCTTAGTCTAATCAGCCTACTTTTGTTGTTAGAAGGATTATTTTTCATCCAATTACCAAAAAATTATCTTTTTTGTCTTTCTTAATGACTATATTCATTGTGAAAACAATGCAAATGAACCATGTATAACATGACTTCTTTCAAATCTAATAAATAATGGAGTCCTTGATCTTGAATTGCATTTCGTATTGATATTAATTGGTTAAATTCCAAAATAAAGAGTACCTCCTATCATTTCTGGTTATCAATGCTCCTTTTTTGGTTCCAACGAGACATTTGGATAGAGGGATGATAGAATTAACATTTGTGGCTAAACAATTTAGCATATTAATTAAAGCAAACAAGTCTAAACAGTATTAAAACTCTAAATCTGTTTACTTCCTTCAGCCACATCAGTCATTCATGTTTGTTTGCATTTGGCATTAATTTTTAGGGGTTTCATTCCTAAATACTGTGACTTTCTTACCAACTTATGCTAATCACTCTACTTTTGTTGTTAGAAGGACTATTTTTCATGCAATGACCATAAAATTATCTTTTGTGTCTTTCTTAATGACTATATTCATTGTGAAAACAATGCCAATGAACCATCTATAACATGAATTCATTGAAATCTAATAAACAATGGAGTCCTTGATCTTGAATTGTATTTCTTATAGATATGAATTGGTTGAATTCAAAAATAAAGAGTACCTCCTATCATTTCAATTTATCAAGGATCCTCTTTTGGTTCCAAACAGACTTTTTGATACAGGGATCATAGAATTAACATGTGTGACTAAACAATTTAGCATATTAATTAAAACAAACAAGTCTAAACAGTATTAAAAATCTAAATCTGTTTACTTCCATTGGCCACAGCAGTCATTCATGTTTGTTTGCATTTGGCATTAATTTTAAGGGGTTTCATTCCTAAATAATGTGACTTTCTTACCAGCTTACTCTAATCCCTCTACTTTTGTTGTTAGAAGGACTATTTATCATGCAATGACCATAAAATTATCTTTTGTGTCTTTCTTAATGACTATATTCATTGTGAAAACAATGCCAATGAACCATCTATAACATGAATTCATTGAAATCTAATAAACAATGGAGTCCTTGATCTTGAATTGTATTTCTTATTGATATTAATTGGTTGAATTCGAAAATAAAATGTACCTCCTATCATTTCTACTAATGAAGGCTCCTTTTTGGTTGCAAACAGACTTTTTGATCGAGGGATCATAGAATTAACATTTGTGACTAAACAATTTAGCATATTAATTAAAACAAACAAGTCTAAAAAGTATTAAAAATCTAAATCTGTTTACTTCCATTGGCCACAGCAGTCATTCATGTTTGTTTGCATTTGGCATTAATTTTAAGGGGTTTCATTCCTAAATAATGTGACTTTCTTACCAGCTTATGCTAATCACTCTACTTTTGTTGTTAGAAGGACTATTTTTCATGCAAAGACCATAAAAGTATCTTTTGTATCTTTCTTAATGACTATATTCATTGTGAAAACAATGCCAATGAACCATCTATAACATGAATTCATTCAAATCTAATAAACAATGGAGTCCTTGATCTTGAATTGTATTTCTTATTGATATTAATTGGTTGAATTCGAAAATAAAGAGCACCTCCTATCATTTCTATTTATCAAGGCTCCTCATTTGGTTCCAAACAGACTTTGTGATACAGGGATCATAGAATTAACATTTTTGACTAAACAATTTAGCATATTGATTAAAACAAACAAGTCTAAACAATATTAAAAATCTAAATCTGTTTACATCCATTGCCCACAGCAATCATACATGTTTTCTTTGCATTTGGCATTAATTTTAAGGGGGTTTCATTCCTAAATAATGTGACTTTCTTACCAGCTTATGCTAATCACTCTACTTTTGTAGTTAGAAGGACAATTTTTCATGCAATGACCATAAAATTATCTTTTGTGTCTTCCTTAATCACTATATTCATTGTGAAAACAATGCCAATGAACCATCTATAACATGAATTGATGCAAATCTAATAAACAATGGAGTTCTTGATCTTGAATTGCATTTCTTATTGATATTAATTGGTTGAATTTGAAAATAAAGAGTACCTCCTATCATTTCTGGTTATCAAGGCTCCTTTTTTGGTGCAAAAAGACTTTTTGATAAAGGGATCATAGAATTAACATTTGTGACTAAACAATTTAGCATATTAATTAAAACAAACAAGTCTAAACAGTATTAAAACTCTAAATCTATTTACTTGTATCGGCCAAAGGAGTCATTCATGTTGGTTTGCATTTTGCATTAATATTAAGTGGTTTAATTCATAAGTAATGTGACTTTCTTATCGCCTTAGGCTACTCAGCCTATTTTTGTTGTTAGAAGGATTATTTTTCATCCAATTACCATAATATTATCTTTTCCGTCTTTCTTAATGACTATATTCATTGTGAAAACAATGTAAATGAACCATGTATAACATCACTTCATTCAAATCTAATAAATAACGGAGTCCTTGATCTTAAATTGCAATTCTTATTGATATTAATTGGATGAATTCCAAAATAAAGAGTACCTCCTATCATTTCTGGTTATCAATGCTGCTTTTTTGGTTCCAACCAGACATTTCGATAGAGGGATCATAGAATTAACATATTTGACTAAACAATTTAGCATATTAATTACAACAAACAAGTCTAAACAATATTAAAAATCTAAATCTGTTTACTTCCATTGGCCACAGCAGTCATTCATGTTTGTTTGCATTTGGCATTAATTTTAAGGCGTTTCATTCCTAAATAATGTGACTTTCTTACCGGCTTATGCTAATCACTTTACTTTTGTTGTTAGAAGGACTATTTTTCATGCAATGACCATAAAATTATCTTTTGTATCTTTCTTAATGACTATATTCATTGTGAAAACAATGCCAATGAACCATTTATAACATGAATTCATTGAAATATAATGAACAATGGAGTCCTTGATCTTGAATTGTATTGCTTATTGATATGAATTGGTTGAATTCGAAAATAAAGAGTACCTCCTATCATTTCTATTTATCAAGGCTCCTCTTTTGGTTCCAAACAGACTTTGTCATACAGGGATCATAGAATTAACATTTGTGACTAAACAATTTAGCATATTAATTAAAACAAATAAGTCTAAACAGTATTAAAAATCTAAACCTGTTTACTTCCATTGGCCACAGCAGTCATTCATGTTTGTTTGCATTTGGCATTAATTTCAAGGGGTTTCATTCCTAAATAATGTGACTTTCTTAGCAGCTTACGCTAATCACTCTACTTTTGTTGTTAGAAGGATTAGTTTTGATCCAATTTCCATAAAGTTATCTTTTCTGTCTTTCTTAATGACTATATACATTGTGAAAGCAATGCAAATGAACCATCTATAACATGACATCATTCAATTCTAACAAACAATGGACTCCTTGATCTTGAATTGCATTTCTTATTTATATTAATTGGTTGAATTCCAAAATAAAGAGTACCTCCTATCGTTTCTGGTTATCAATGCTCCTTTTTTGGTTCCAACCAGACATTTGGATAGAGGGATCATAGAATTAACATTTGTGGCTAAACAATTTAGCATATTAATTACAACAAATAAGTCTAAACAGTATTAAAAGTCTAAACAGTATTAAAACTCTAAATCTATTTACTTGTATCGGTCGAAGGAGTTATTCATGTTGGTTTGCATTTGGCATTATTATTAAGTGGTTTAATTCATAAGTAATGTGACTCTCTAATTTAGGCTAATCAGCCTACTTTTGTTGTTAGAAGGATTATTTCTCATCCAATTACCATAAAATTATCTTTTCTGTCTTTCTTAATGACTATATTCATTGTGAAAACAATGCAAATGAACCATGTATAACATGACTTCTTTCAAATCTAATAAATAACGGAGTCCTTGATCTTGAATTGCATTTCGTATTGACATTAATTGGTTAAATTCGAAAATAAAGAGTACCTCCTATCATTTCTGGTTATCAATGCTCCTTTTTTGGTTCCAACCAGACATTTGGATAGAGGGATCATAGAATTAACATTTGTGACTAAACAATTTAGCATATTAATTAAAACAAACAAGTCTAAACATTATTAAAACTCTAAATCTATTTACTTCTATCGGCCAAAGGAGTCATTCATGTTGGTTTGCATTTGGCATTAATATTTAGTGGTTTAATTCATTAGTACTGTGACTTTCTAATCGCCTTAGGCTAATTAGCCTATTTTTGTTATTAGAAGGATTATTTTTCATGCAATTACCATAAAATGATCTTTTCTGTCTTTCTTTATGACTATGTTCATTGTGAAAGCAATGCAAATGAATCATGTATAACATGACATCATTCAATTCTAATAAACAGTGGACTCCTTGATCTTGAATTGGATTTCTTATTTATATTAATTGGTTGATTTCAAAAATAAAGATTACCACCTATCATTTTTGGTTATCAAGGCTCCTCTTTTAGTTCCAACCAGACTTTTTGATAGAGGGATCATAGAATTAACATTTGCGGCTAAACAATTTAGCATATTAATTAAAGCAAACTAGTCTAAACAGTATTAAAACTCTAAATCTGTTTACTTCCTTCGGCCACAGCAGTCATTCATGTTTGTTTGCATTTGGCATTACTTTTTAGGGGTTTCATTCCTACATAATGTGACTTTCTTACCAGCTTATGCTAATCACTCTACTTTTGTTGTTAGAAGGACTATTTTTCATGCAATGATCATAAAATTATCCTTTGTGTCTTTCTTAATGACTATATTCATTGTGAAAACAATGCCAATGAACCATCTATAACATGAATTCATTGAAATCTAACAAACAATGGAGTCTTTGATCTTGAATTGTATTTCTTATTGATATTAATTGGTTGAATTTGAAAATAAAATGTACCTCCTATCATTTCTAGTAATGAAGGCTTCTTTTTTAGTTGCAAACAGACTTTTTGATCGAGGGATCATAGAATTAACATTTGTGACTAAACAATTTAGCATATTAATTAAAACAAACAAGTCTAAACAGTATTAAAAATGTAAATCTGTTTACTTCCATTGGCCACAGCAGTCATTCATGTTTGTTTGCATTTGGCATTAATTTTAAGGGGTTTCATTCCTAAATAATGTGACTTTCTTACCAGCTCATTCTAATCACTCTATTTTTGTTGTTAGAAGGACTATTTTTCATGCAATTACCATAAAAGTATCTTTTGTGTCTTTCTTAATGACTATATTCATTGTGAAAATAATGCCAATGAACCATCTATAACATGAATTCCTTCAAATCTAATAAACAATGGAGTTCTTGATCATGAATTGCATTTCTTATTGATTGTAATTGGTTGAATTTCAAAATAAAGAGTACCTCCTATCATTTCTAGTTATCAAACCTCCTTTTTGGTTGCAAACAGACTTTTTGATAGAGGGATCATAGAATTAACATTTGTGACTAAACAATTTAGCATATTAATTAAAGCAAACAAGTCTAAACAGTATTAAAACTCTAAATCTGTTTACTTCCTTCAGCCAAAACAATCATTCATGTTTGTTTGCATTTGGCATTAATTTTAAGGGGTTTCATTCCTAAATAATGTGACTTTCTTACCAGCTTATGCTAATCACTCTACTTTTGTTGTTAGAAGGACTATTTTTCATGCAATGACCATAAAATTATCTTTTGTGTCTTTCTTAATGACTATATTCATTGTGAAAACAATGCCAATGAACCATCTATAACATGAATTCATTGAAATCTAATAAACAATGGAGTCCTTGATCTTGAATTGTATTGCTTATTGATATGAATTGGTTGAATTCGAAAATAAAGAGTACCTCCTATCATTTCTATTTATCAAGGCTCCTCTTTTGGTTCCAAACAGACTTTTTGATACAGGGAACATAGAATTAACATTTGTGACTAAACAATTTAGCATATTAATTAAAACAAACAAGTCTAAACAGTATTAAAAACCTAAATCTGTTTACTTCCAATGGCCACAGCAGTCATTCATGTTTGTTTGCATTTGGCATTAATTTTAAGGGGTTTCATTCCTAAATAATGTGACTTTCTTACCAGCTTATTCTAATCCCTCTACTTTCGTTGTTAGAAGGACTATTTTTCATGCAATGACCATAAAAGTATCTTTTGTGTCTTTCTTAATGACTATATTCATTGTGAAAACAATGCCAATGAACCATCTATAACATGAATTCATTCAAATCTAATAAACAATGGACTTCTTGATCTTGAATTGCATTTCTTATTGATATTAATTGGTTGAATTCGAAAATAAAGAGTACCTCCTATCATTTCCAGTAATGAAGGCTCCTTTTTGGTTGCAAACAGTCTTTTTGATCGAGGGATCATAGAATTAACATTTGTGACTAAACAATTTAGCATATTAAATAAAACAAACAAGTCTAAATAGTATTAAAACTCTAAATCTATTTACTTGTATAATTAAGTGGCCGAAGGAGTCATTCATGTTGGTTTGCATTTGGCATTATTATTAAGTGGTTTAATTCATAAGTAATGTGACTCTCTAATTTAGGCTAATCAGCCTACTTTTGTTGTTAGAAGGATTATTTTTTATCCAATTATCATAATATTATCTTTTCTGTCTTTCTTAATGACTATATTCATTGTGAAAACAATGCAAATGAACCATGTATAACATGACTTTTTTCAAATCTAATAAATAACGGAGTCCTTGATCTTGAATTGCATTTCGTATTGATATTAATTGGTTAAATTCCAAAATAAAGAGTACCTCCTATCATTTCTGGTTATCAATGCTCCTTTTTTGGTTCCAACCAGACATTTGGATAGAGGGATAATAGAATTAACATTTGTGGCTAAACAATTTAGCATATTAATTAAAGCAAACAAGTCTAAACAGTATTAAAACTCTAAATCTGTTTACTTCAATTGGCCACAGTAGTCATTCATGTTTGTTTGCAGTTGGCATTAATTTTAAGGGGTTTCATTCCTAAATAATGTGACTTTCTTACGAGCTTATCCTAATCACTCTACTTTTGTTGTTAGAAGGATTATTTTTGATCCAATTTCCATAAAATTATCTTTTCTGTCTTTCTTAATGACTATATACATTGTGAAAGCAATGCAAATGAACCATGTATAACATCACTTCATTCAAATCTAATAAATAACAGACTCCTTGATCTTGAATTGCATTTCTTATTGATATTAATTGGTTGAATTCCAAAATAAAGAGTACCTCCTATCATTTCTGGTTATCAATGCTCCTGCTTTGGTTCTGACCAGACATTTGGATAGAGGGATCATACAATTAATATCTGTGGCTAAACAATTTAGCATATTAATTACAACAAACAAGTCTAAACAGTATTAAAAATCTAAATCTGTTTACTTCCTTTGGCCACAGCAGTCATTCATGTTTGTTTGCATTTGGCATTAATTTTAAGGGGTTTCATTCCTAAATAATGTGACTTTCTTACCAGCTTATGCTAATCAGTCTACTTTTGTTGTTAGAAGGAATATTTTTCATGCAATGACCATAAAATTATCTTTTGTGTCTTTCTTAATGACTATATTCATTGTGAAAAAAATGCCAATGAACCATCTATAACATGAATTCATTCAAATCTAATAAACAATGGAGTTATTGATCTTGAATTACATTTCTTATTGATATTAATTGGTTGAATTCGAAAATAAAGAATACCTCCTATCATTTCTAGTAATGAAGGCTCCTTTTTCATTGCAAACTGAATTTTTGATCAAGGGATGATAGAATTAACATTTGTGACTAAACAATTTAGCATATTAATTAAAACAAACAAGTCTAAACATTATTAAAACTCTAAATCTATTTACTTCTATCGGCCAAAGGAGTCATTCATGTTGGTTTGCATTTGGCATTAATATTTAGTGGTTTAATTCATAAGTACTGTGACTTTCGAATCGCCTTAGGCTAATTAGCCTACTTTTGTTATTAGAAGGATTATTTTTCATGGAATTACCATAAAATTATCTTTTCTGTCTTTCTTAATGACTATATTCATTGTGAAAGCAATGCAAATGAATCATGTATAACATGACATTATTCAATTTTAATAAACAGTGGACTCCTTGATCTTGTATTGGATTTCTTATTTATATTAATTGTTTGATTTCCAAAATAAAGATTACCTCCTATCATTTCTGGTTATCAAGGCTCCTCTTTTGGTTCCAACCAGACTTTTTGATCGAGGGATCATACAATTAACATTTGTGACTAAACAATTTAGCATATTAATTAAAACAAACTAGTCTAAACATTATTAAAACTCTAAATCTATTTACTTCTATCGGCCAAAGGAGTCATTCATGTTGGTTTGCATTTGGCATTAATATTTGGTGTTTTAATTCATAAGTACTGTGACTTTCTAATCGCCTTAGGCTAATTAGCCTACTTTTGTTATTAGAAGGATTATTTTTCATGCAATTACCATAAAATTATCTTTTCTATCTTTCTTAAAGATTATATTGATTGTGAAAGCAATGCAAATGAATCATGTATAACATGACATCATTCAATTCTAATAAACAGTGGACTCCTTGATCTTGAATTGTATTTCTTATTGATATTAATTGGTTGAATTCGAAAATAAAGAGTACCTCCTATCATTTCTAGTAATGAAGGCTCCTCTTTTGGTTCCAAACAGACTTTTTGATACAGGGATGATAGAATTAACATTTGTGACTAAACAATTTAGCATATTAATTAAAACAAACAAGTCTAAATAGTATTAAGTATCTAAATCTGTTTACTTCCTTCAGCCACAGCAGTCATTCATGTTTGTTTGCATTTGGCATTAATTTTAAGGGGTTTCATTCCTAAATAATGTGACTTTCTTACCAGCTTATGCTAATCACTCTACTTTTGTTGTTAGAAGGATTATTTTTGATCCAATTTCCATAAAATTATCTTTTCTGTCTTTCTTAATGACTATATACATTGTGAAAGCAGTGGAAATCAACCATGTATAACATGACATCATTCAATTCTAACAAACATTGGACTCCTTCATCTTGAATTGCATTTCTTATTTATATTAATTGGTTCAATTCAAAAATAAAGAGTACCTCCTATCATTTCTGGTCATCAATGCTCCTTTTTTGCTTCCAACCAGACATTTGGATAGAGGGATCATAGAATTAACATTTGTGGCTAAACAATTTAGCATATTAATTACAACAAACAAGTCTAAACAGTATTAAAAATCTAAATCTGTTTACTTCCATTGGCCACAGCAGTCATTCATGTTTGTTTGCATTTGGCATTAATTTTGAAGTGGTTTCATTGCTAAATAATGTGACTTTCTTACCAGCTTATGCTAATCACTCTACTTTTGTTGTTAGAAGGAATATTTTTCATGCAATGACCATAATATTATCTTTTGCGTCTTTGTTAATGACTATATTCATTGTGAAATAAATGCCAATGAACCATCTATAACATGAATTCATTCAAATCTAACAAACAATGGAGTTCTTGATCATGAATTGCATTTCTTATTGATATTAATTAGTTGAATTCGAAAATAAAGAGTACCTCCTATCATTTCTAGTAATGAAGGCTCCTTTTTCGTTGCAAACAGACTTTTTGATCGAGGGATCATAGAATTAACATTTGTGACTAAACAATTTAGCATATTAATTAAAACAAACAAGTCTAAACATTATTAAAACTCTAATTCTATTTACTTCTATCGGCCAAAGGAGTCATTGATGTTGGTTTGCATTTGGCATTAATATTTAGTGGTTAATTCATAAGTACCATGACTTTCTAATCGCCTTAGGCTAATTAGCCTACTTTTGTTATTAGAAGAATTATTTTTCATGCAATTACCATAAAATTATCTTTTCTGTCTTTCTTAATGACTATATTCATTGTAAAAGCAATGCAAATGAATCATGTATAACATGACATCATTCAATTCTAATAAACAGTGGACTCCTTGATCTTGAATTGGATTTCTTATTTATATTAATTGGTTGATTTAAAAAATAAAGATTACCACCTATCATTTCTGGTTATCAAGGCTCCTCTTTTAGTTCCAACCAGACTTTTTGATAGAGGATCATAGAATTAACATTTGTGGCTAAACAATTTAGCATATTAATTAAAGCAAACAAGTGTAAACGGTATTAAAACTATAAATCTGTTTACTTCCTTCGGCCACAGCAGTCATTCATGTTTGTTTGCATTTGGCATTAATTTTAAGGGGTTTCATTCCTAAATAATGTGACTTTCTTACCAGCTTATGCTAATCACTCTACTTTTGTTGTTTGAAGGATTATTTTTCATGCAATGACCATAAAATTATCCTTTGTGTCTTTATTAATGACTATATTCATTGTGAAAACAATGCCAATGAACCATCTATAACATGAATTCATCGAAATCTAATAAACAATGGAGTCCTTGATCTTGAATTGTATTTCTTATTGATATTAATTGGTTGAATTCGAAAATAAAGAGTACCTCCTTTCATTTCTATTTATCAAGGCTCCTCTTTTGGTTCCAACCAGACTTTTTGATCGAGGGATCATAGAATTAACATTTGTGACTAAACAATTTAGCATATTAATTAAAACAAACAAGTCTAAACATTATTAAAACTCTAAATCTATTTACTTCTATCGGCCAAAGGAGTCATTCATGTTGGTTTGCATTTGGCATTAATATTTGGTGTTTTAATTCATAAGTACTGTGACTTTCTAATCGCCTTAGGCTAATTAGCCTACTTTTGTTATTAGAAGGATTATTTTTCATGCAATTACCATAAAATTATCTTTTCTGTCTTTCTTAATGGACTATATTCATTGTGAAAGCAATGCAAATGAATCATGTATAACATGACATCATTCAATTCTAATAAACAGTGGACTCCTTGATCTTGAATTATATTTCTTATTCATATTGATTGGTTGAATTCGAAAATAAAGAGTACCTCCTATCATTTCTAGTAATGAAGGCTCCTCTTCTGGTTCCACACAGACTTTTTGATACAGGGATCATAGAATTAACATTTGTGACTAAACAATTTAGCATATTAATTAAAACAAACAAGTCTAAACAGTATTAAATATCTAAATCTGTTTACTTCCTTTGGCCACAGCAGTCATTCATGTTTGTTTGCATTTGGCATTAATTTTAAGGGGTTTCATTCCTAAATAATGTGACTTTCTTACCAGCTTATGCTAATCACTCTACTTTTGTTGTTAGAAGGATTATTTTTGATCCAATTTCCATAAAATTATCTTTTCTGTCTTTCTTAATGACTATATACATTGTGAAAGAAGTGCAAATGAACCATGTATAACATGACATCATTCAATTCTAACAAACAATGGACTCCTTGATCTTGAATTGCATTTCTTATTTATATTAATTGGTTAAATTCGAAAATAAAGAGTACCTCCTATCATTTCTGGTTATCAATGCTCCTTTTTTGCTTCCAACCAGACATTTGGATAGAGGGATCATAGAATTAACATTTGTGGCTAAACAATTTAGCATATTAATTACAACAAACAAGTCTAAACAGTATTAAAAATCTAAATCTGTTTACTTCCATTGGCCACAGCAGTCATTCATGTTTGTTTGCATTTGGCATTAATTTTAAGGGTTTTCATTGCTAAATAATGTGACTTTCTTACCAGCTCATGCTAATCAGTCTACTCATGCAATGACCATAAAATTATCTTTTGTGTCTTTCTTAATCACTATATTCATTGTGAAAAAAATGCCAATGAACCATCTATAACATGAATTCATTCAAATCTAATAAAAAATGGAGTTCTTGATCTTGAATTGCATTTCTTATTGATATTAATTAGTTGAATTCGAAAATCAAGAGTACCTCCTATCATTTCTAGTAATGAAGGCTCTTTTTTCGTTGCAAACAGACTTTTTGATCGAGGGATCATAGAATTAACATTTGTGACTAAACAATTTAGCATATTAATTAAAACAAACAAGTCTAAACATTATTAAAACTCTAATTCTATTTACTTCTATCGGCCAAAGGAGTCATTCATGTTGGTTTGCATTTGGCATTAATATTTAGTGGTTTAATTCATAAGTACTGTGACTTTCGAATCGCCTTAGGCTAATTAGCCTACTTTTGTTATTAGAAGGATTATTTTTCATGCAATTACCATAAAATTATCTTTTCTGTCATTCTTAATGACTATATTCATTGAGAAAGCAATCCAAATGAATCATGTATAACATGACGTCATTCAATTCTAATAAACAGTGGACTCCTTGATCTTGAATTCAATTTCTTATTTATATTAATTGTTTGATTTACAAAATAAAGATTACCTCCTATCATTTCTGGTAATGAAGGCTCCTTTTTCGTTGCAAACAGACTTTTTGATCGAGGGATCATAGAATTAACATTTGTGACTAAACAATTTAGCATATTAATTAAAACAAACAAGTCTAAACATTATTAAAACTCTAAATCTATTTACGTCTATCGGTCAAAGGAGTCATTCATGTTGGTTTGCATTTGGCATTAATATTTGGTGTTTTAATTCATAAGTACTGTGACTTTCTAATCGCCTAAGGCTAATTAGCCCACTTTTGTTATTAGAAGGATTATTTTTCATGCAATTACCATAAAATTATCTTTTCTATCTTTCTTAATGATTATATTGATTGTGAAAGCAATGCAAATGAATCATGTATAACATGACATCATTCAATTCTAATAAACAGTGGACTCCTTGATCTTGAATTGTATTTCTTATTGATATTAGTTGGTTGAATTCGAAAATAAAGAGTACCTCCTATCATTTCTAGTAATGAAGGCTCCTCTTCTGGTTCCAAACAGACTTTTTGATACAGGGATCATAGAATTTACATTTGTGACTAAACAATTTAGCATATTAATTAAAACAAACAAGTCTAAACAGTAATAAATATCTAAATCTGTTTACTTCCTTCGGCCACAGCAGTCATTCATGTTTGTTTGCATTTGGCATTAATTTTAAGGGGTTTCATTCCTAAATAATGCGACTTTCTTACCAGCTTATGCTAATCACTCTACTTTTGTTGTTAGAAGGATTATTTTTTATCCAATTTCCATAAAATTATCTTTTCTGTCTTTCTTAATGACTATATACATTGTGAAAGCAGTGCAAATGAACCATGTATAACATGACATCATTCAATTCTAACAAACAATGGTCTCCTTGATCTTGAATTGCATTTCTTAATTATATTAATTGGTTGAATTCGAAAATAAAGAGTACCTCCTATCATTTCTGGTTATCAATGCTCCATTTTTGCTTCCAACCAGACATTTGGATAGAGGGATCATAGAATTAACATTTGTGGCTAAACAATTTAGCATATTAATTACAACAAACAAGTCTAAACAGTATTAAAAATCTAAATCTGTTTACTTTCACTGGCCACAGCAGTCATTCATGTTTGGTTGCATTTGGCATTAATTTTAAGGGGTTTCCTTCCTAAAGAATGTACTAGCTTATGCTAACCACTCTACTTTTGTTGTTAGAAGGAATATTTTTCATGCAATGACCATAAAATTATCTTTTGTGTCTTTCTTAATGACTATATTCATTGTGAAAAAAATGCCAATGAACCATCTATAACATGAATTCATTCAAATCTAATAAACAATGGAGTTCTTGATCTTGAATTACATTTCTTATTGATATTAATTGGTTGAATTCCAAAATAAAGAGTACCTCCTATCATTTCTTGTAATGAAGGCTCCTTTTTGGTTGCAAACAGACTTTTTGATCGAGGGATCATAGAATTAACATTTGTGACTAAACAATTTAGCATATTAATTAAAACAAACAAGTCTAAACATTATTAAAACTCTAAATCTATTTACTTCTATCGGCCAAAGGAGTCATTCATGTTGGTTTGCATTTGGCATTAATATTTAGTGGTTTAATTCATAAGTACTGTGACTTTCGAATCGCCTTAGGCTAATTAGCCTACTTTTTTTATTAGAAGGATTATTTTTCATGCAATTACCATAAAATTATCTTTTCTGTCTTTCTTAATGACTATATTCATTGTGAAAGCAATGCAAATGAATCATGTATAACATGACATCATTCAATTCTAATAAACAGTGGACTCCTTGATCTTGAATTGGATTTCTTATTTATATTAATTGTTTGATTTCCAAAATAAAGATTACCTCCTATCATTTCTGGTTTTCAAGGCTCCTCTTTTGGTTCCAACCAGACTTTTTGATCAAGGGATCATAGAATTAACATTTGTGACTAAACAATTTAGCATATTAATTAAAACAAACAAGTCTAAACATTATTAAAACTCTAAATCTATTTACTTCTATTGGCCAAAGGAGTCATTCATGTTGGTTTGCATTTGGCATTAATATTTAGTGTTTTAATTCATAAGTACTGTTACTTTCTAATCACCTTAGGCTATTTAGCCTACTTTTGTTATTAGATGGATTATTTTTCATGCAATTACCATAAAATTATCTTTTCTGCCTTTCTTAAAGACTATATTCATTGTGAAAGCAATGCAAATGAATCATGTATAACATGACATCATTCAATTCTAATAAACAGTGGACTCCTTGATCTCGAATTGTATTTCTTATTGATATTAATTGGTTGAATTCAAAAATAAAGATTACCACCTATCATTTTTGGTTATCAAGGCTCCTCTTTTAGTTCCAACCAGACTTTTTGATTGAGGGAACATAGAATTAACATTTGTGGCTAAACAATTTAGCATATTAATTAAAACAAACAAGTCTACATAATATGAAATATCTAAATCTGTTTACTTCCTTCGGCCACAGTAGTCATTCATGTTTGTTTACATTTGGCATTAATTTCAAGGGGTTTCATCCCTAAATAATGTGACTTTCTTACCAGCTTATTCTAATCCCTCTACTTTTGTTGTTAGAAAGACTATTTTTCATGCAATGACCATAAAATTATCTTTTGTATCTTTCTTAATGACTATATTCATTGTGAAAACAATGCCAATGAACCATCTATAACATGAATTCATTCAAATCCAATAAACAATGGAGTTCTTGATTTTGAATTGCATTTCTTATTGATATTATTTGGTTGAATTCGAAAATAAAGAGTACCTCCTATCATTTCCAGTAATGAAGGCTCCTTTTTGGTTGCAAACAGACTTTTTGATCGACGGATCATAGAATTAACATTTGTGACTAAACAATTTAGCATATTAATTAAAACAAACAAGTCTAAACAGTATTAAAAGTCTAAACAGTATTAAAACTCTAAATCTATTTACTTGTATCGGCCGAAGGAGTCATTCATGTTGGTTTGCATTTGGCATTATTATTAAGTGGTTTAATTCATAAGTAATGTGACTCTCAAATTTAGGCTAATCAGCCTACTTTTGTTGTTAGAAGGATTATTTTTCATCCAATTACCATAAAATTATCTTTTCTATCTTTCTTAATGATTATATTGATTGTGAAAGCAATGCAAATGAATCATGTATAACATGACATCATTCAATTCTAATAAACAGTGGACTCCTTGATCTTGAATTGTATTTCTTATTGATATTAGTTGGTTGAATTCGAAAATAAAGAGTACCTCCTATCATTTCTAGTAATGAAGGCTCCTCTTCTGGTTCCAAACAGACTTTTTGATACAGGGATCATAGAAATTTACATTTGTGACTAAACAATTTAGCATATTAATTTAAAACAAACAAGTCTAAACAGTAATAAATAAATATCTAAATCTGTTTACTTCCTTCGGCCACAGCAGTCATTCATGTTTGTTTGCATTTGGCATTAATTTTAAGGGGTTTCATTCCTAAATAATGCGACTTTCTTACCAGCTTATGCTAATCACTCTACTTTTGTTGTTAGAAGGATTATTTTTTATCCAATTTCCATAAAATTATCTTTTCTGTCTTTCTTAATGACTATATACATTGTGAAAGCAGTGCAAATGAACCATGTATAACATGACATCATTCAATTCTAACAAACAATGGTCTCCTTGATCTTGAATTGCATTTCTTAATTATATTAATTGGTTGAATTCGAAAATAAAGAGTACCTCCTATCATTTCTGGTTATCAATGCTCCATTTTTGCTTCCAACCAGACATTTGGATAGAGGGATCATAGAATTAACATTTGTGGCTAAACAATTTAGCATATTAATTACAACAAACAAGTCTAAACAGTATTAAAAATCTAAATCTGTTTACTTTCACTGGCCACAGCAGTCATTCATGTTTGGTTGCATTTGGCATTAATTTTAAGGGGTTTCCTTCCTAAAGAATGTACTAGCTTATGCTAACCACTCTACTTTTGTTGTTAGAAGGAATATTTTTCATGCAATGACCATAATATTATCTTTTGCGTCTTTGTTAATGACTATATTCATTGTGAAAAAAATGCCAATGAACCATCTATAACATGAATTCATTCAAATCTAACAAACAATGGAGTTCTTGATCATGAATTGCATTTCTTATTGATATTAATTAGTTGAATTCGAAAATAAAGAGTACCTCCTATCATTTCTAGTAATGAAGGCTCCTTTTTCGTTGCAAACAGACTTTTTGATCGAGGGATCATAGAATTAACATTTGTGACTAAACAATTTAGCATATTAATTAAAACAAACAAGTCTAAACATTATTAAAACTCTAATTCTATTTACTTCTGTCGGCCAAAGGAGTCATTGATGTTGGTTTGCATTTGGCATTAATATTTAGTGGTTAATTCATAAGTACTATGACTTTCTAATCGCCTTAGGCTAATTAGCCTACTTTTGTTATTAGAAGAATTATTTTTCATGCAATTACCATAAAATTATCTTTTCTGTCTTTCTTAATGACTATATTCATTGTAAAAGCAATGCAAATGAATCATGTATAACATGACATCATTCAATTCTAATAAACAGTGGACTCCTTGATCTTGAATTGGATTTCTTATTTATATTAATTGGTTGATTTAAAAAATAAAGATTACCACCTATCATTTCTGGTTATCAAGGCTCCTCTTTTAGTTCCAACCAGACTTTTTGATAGAGGATCATAGAATTAACATTTGTGGCTAAACAATTTAGCATATTAATTAAAGCAAACAAGTGTAAACGGTATTAAAACTATAAATCTGTTTACTTCCTTCGGCCACAGCAGTCATTCATGTTTGTTTGCATTTGGCATTAATTTTAAGGGGTTTCATTCCTAAATAATGTGACTTTCTTACCAGCTTATGCTAATCACTCTACTTTTGTTGTTTGAAGGATTATTTTTCATGCAATGACCATAAAATTATCCTTTGTGTCTTTATTAATGACTATATTCATTGTGAAAACAATGCCAATGAACCATCTATAACATGAATTCATCGAAATCTAATAAACAATGGAGTCCTTGATCTTGAATTGTATTTCTTATTGATATTAATTGGTTGAATTCGAAAATAAAGAGTACCTCCTTTCATTTCTATTTATCAAGGCTCCTCTTTTGGTTCCAACCAGACTTTTTGATCGAGGGATCATAGAATTAACATTTGTGACTAAACAATTTAGCATATTAATTAAAACAAACAAGTCTAAACATTATTAAAACTCTAAATCTATTTACTTCTATCGGCCAAAGGAGTCATTCATGTTGGTTTGCATTTGGCATTAATATTTGGTGTTTTAATTCATAAGTACTGTGACTTTCGAATCGCCTTAGGCTAATTAGCCTACTTTTGTTATTAGAAGGATTATTTTTCATGCAATTACCATAAAATTATCTTTTCTGTCTTTCTTAATGGACTATATTCATTGTGAAAGCAATGCAAATGAATCATGTATAACATGACATCATTCAATTCTAATAAACAGTGGACTCCTTGATCTTGAATTATATTTCTTATTGATATTGATTGGTTGAATTCGAAAATAAAAAGTACCTCCTATCATTTCTAGTAATGAAGGCTCCTCTTCTGGTTCCAAACAGACTTTTTGATACAGGGATCATAGAATTAACATTTGTGACTAAACAATTTAGCATATTAATTAAAACAAACAAGTCTAAACAGTATTAAATATCTAAATCTATTTACTTCCTTCGGCCACAGCAGTCATTCATGTTTGTTTGCATTTGACATTAATTTTAAGGGGTTTCATTCCTAAATAATGTGACTTTCTTACCAGCTTATGCTAATCACTCTACTTTTGTTGTTAGAAGGATTATTTTTGATCCAATTTCCATAAAATTATCTTTTCTGTCTTTCTTAATGACTATATACATTGTGAAAGAAGTGCAAATGAACCATGTATAACATGACATCATTCAATTCTAACAAACAAAGGACTCCTTGATCTTGAATTGCATTTCTTATTTATATTAATTGGTTAAATTCGAAAATAAAGAGTACCTCCTATCATTTCTGGTTATCAATGCTCCTTTTTTGCTTCCAACCAGACATTTGGATAGAGGGATCATAGAATTAACATTTGTGGCTAAACAATTTAGCATATTAATTACAACAAACAAGTCTAAACATTATTAAAAATCTAAATCTGTTTACTTCCATTGGCCACAGCAGTCATTCATGTTTGTTTGCATTTGGCATTAATTTTAAGGGTTTTCATTGCTAAATAATGTGACTTTCTTACCAGCTCATGCTAATCAGTCTACTTTTGTTGTTAGAAGGAATATTTTTCATGCAATGACCATAAAATTATCTTTTGTGTCTTTCTTAATCACTATATTCATTGTGAAAAAAATGCCAATGAACCATCTATAACATGAATTCATTCAAATCTAATAAAAAATGGATTTCTTGATCTTGAATTGCATTTCTTATTGATATTAATTAGTTGAATTCGAAAATCAAGAGTACCTCCTATCATTTCTAGTAATGAAGGCTCTTTTTTCGTTGCAAATAGACTTTTTGATCGAGGGATCATAGAATTAACATTTGTGACTAAACAATTTAGCATATTAATTAAAACAAACAAGTCTAAACATTATTAAAACTCTAATTCTATTTACTTCTATCGGCGAAAGGAGTCATTCATGTTGGTTAGCATTTGGCATTAATATTTAGTGGTTTAATTCATAAGTACTGTGACTTTCGAATCGCCTTAGGCTAATTAGCCTACTTTTGTTATTAGAAGGATTATTTTTCATGCAATTACCATAAAATTATCTTTTCTGTCATTCTTAATGACTATATTCATTGTGAAAGCAATCCAAATGAATCATGTATAACATGACATCATTCAATTCTAATAAACAGTGGACTCCTTGATCTTGAATTCAATTTCTTATTTATATTAATTGTTTGATTTACAAAATAAAGATTACCTCCTATCATTTCTGGTAATGAAGGCTCCTTTTTTCGTTGCAAACAGACTTTTTTTGATCGAGGGATCATAGAATTAACATTTGTGACTAAACAATTTAGCATATTAATTAAAACAAACAAGTCTAAACATTATTAAAACTCTAAATCTATTTACGTCTATCGGCCAAAGGAGTCATTCATGTTGGTTTGCATTTGGCATTAATATTTGGTGTTTTAATTCATAAGTACTGTGACTTTCTAATCGCCTAAGGCTAATTAGCCCACTTTTGTTATTAGAAGGATTATTTTTCATGCAATTACCATAAAATTATCTTTTCTATCTTTCTTAATGATTATATTGATTGTGAAAGCAATGCAAATGAATCATGTATAACATGACATCATTCAATTCTAATAAACAGTGGACTCCTTGATCTTGAATTGTATTTCTTATTGATATTAGTTGGTTGAATTCGAAAATAAAGAGTACCTCCTATCATTTCTAGTAATGAAGGCTCCTCTTCTGGTTCCAAACAGACTTTTTGATACAGGGATCATAGAATTTTACATTTGTGACTAAACAATTTAGCATATTAATTAAAACAAACAAGTCTAAACAGTAATAAATATCTAAATCTGTTTACTTCCTTCGGCCACAGCAGTCATTCATGTTTGTTTGCATTTGGCATTAATTTTAAGGGGTTTCATTCCTAAATAATGCGACTTTCTTACCAGCTTATGCTAATCACTCTACTTTTGTTGTTAGAAGGATTATTTTTTATCCAATTTCCATAAAATTATCTTTTCTGTCTTTCTTAATGACTATATACATTGTGAAAGCAGTGCAAATGAACCATGTATAACATGACATCATTCAATTCTAACAAACAATGGTCTCCTTGATCTTGAATTGCATTTCTTAATTATATTAATTGGTTGAATTCGAAAATAAAGAGTACCTCCTATCATTTCTGGTTATCAATGCTCCATTTTTGCTTCCAACCAGACATTTGGATCGAGGGATCATAGAATTAACATTTGTGGCTAAACAATTTAGCATATTAATTACAACAAACAAGTCTAAACAGTATTAAAAATCTAAATCTGTTTACTTTCACTGGCCACAGCAGTCATTCATGTTTGGTTGCATTTGGGCATTAATTTTAAGGGGTTTCCTTCCTAAAGAATGTACTAGCTTATGCTAACCACTCTACTTTTGTTGTTAGAAGGAATATTTTTCATGCAATGACCATAAAATTATCTTTTGTGTCTTTCTTAATGACTATATTCATTGTGAAAAAAATGCCAATGAACCATCTATAACATGAATTCATTCAAATCTAATAAACAATGGAGTTCTTGATCTTGAATTACATTTCTTATTGATATTAATTGGTTGAATTCCAAAATAAAGAGTACCTCCTATCATTTCTTGTAATGAAGGCTCCATTTTGGTTGCAAACAGACTTTTTGATCGAGGGATCATAGAATTAACATTTGTGACTAAACAATTTAGCATATTAATTAAAACAAACAAGTCTAAACATTATTAAAACTCTAAATCTATTTACTTCTATCGGCCAAAGGAGTCATTCATGTTGGTTTGCATTTGGCATTAATATTTAGTGGTTTAATTCATAAGTACTGTGACTTTCGAATCGCCTTAGGCTAATTAGCCTACTTTTTTTATTAGAAGGATTATTTTTCATGCAATTACCATAAAATTATCTTTTTCTGTCTTTCTTAATGACTATATTCATTGTGAAAGCAATGCAAATGAATCATGTATAACATGACATCATTCAATTCTAATAAACAGTGGACTCCTTGATCTTGAATTGGATTTCTTATTTATATTAATTGTTTGATTTCCAAAATAAAGATTACCTCCTATCATTTCTGGTTTTCAAGGCTCCTCTTTTGGTTCCAACCAGACTTTTTGATCAAGGGATCATAGAATTAACATTTGTGACTAAACAATTTAGCATATTAATTAAAACAAACAAGTCTAAACATTATTAAAACTCTAAATCTATTTACTTCTATTGGCCAAAGGAGTCATTCATGTTGGTTTGCATTTGGCATTAATATTTAGTGTTTTAATTCATAAGTACTGTTACTTTCTAATCACCTTAGGCTATTTAGCCTACTTTTGTTATTAGATGGATTATTTTTCATGCAATTACCATAAAATTATCTTTTCTGCTGCCTTTCTTAAAGACTATATTCATTGTGAAAGCAATGCAAATGAATCATGTATAACATGACATCATTCAATTCTAATAAACAGTGGACTCCTTGATCTCGAATTGTATTTCTTATTGATATTAATTGGTTGAATTCAAAAATAAAGATTACCACCTATCATTTTTGGTTATCAAGGCTCCTCTTTTAGTTCCAACCAGACTTTTTGATTGAGGGAACATAGAATTAACATTTGTGGCTAAACAATTTAGCATATTTAATTAAAACAAACAAGTCTACATAATATGAAATATCTAAATCTGTTTACTTCCTTCGGCCACAGTAGTCATTCATGTTTGTTTACATTTGGCATTAATTTCAAGGGGTTTCATCCCTAAATAATGTGACTTTCTTACTAGCTTATTCTAATCCCTCTACTTTTGTTGTTAGAAAGACTATTTTTCATGCAATGACCATAAAATTATCTTTTGTGTCTTTCTTAATGACTATATTCATTGTGAAAACAATGCCAATGAACCATCTATAACATGAATTCATTCAAATCCAATAAACAATGGAGTTCTTGATCTTGAATTGCATTTCTTATTGATATTATTTGGTTGAATTCGAAAATAAAGAGTACCTCCTATCATTTCCAGTAATGAAGGCTCCTTTTTGGTTGCAAACAGACTTTTTGATCGACGGATCATAGAATTAACATTTGTGACTAAACAATTTAGCATATTAATTAAAACAAACAAGTCTAAACAGTATTAAAAGTCTAAACAGTATTAAAACTCTAAATCTATTTACTTGTATCGGCCGAAGGAGTCATTCATGTTGGTTTGCATTTGGCATTATTATTAAGTGGTTTAATTCATAAGTAATGTGACTCTCTAATTTAGGCTAATCAGCCTACTTTTGTTGTTAGAAGGATTATTTTTCATCCAATTACCATAAAATTATCTTTTTTGTCTTTCTTAATGACTATATTCATTGTGAAAACAATGCAAATGAACCATGTATAACGCGACTTCTTTCAAATCTAATAAATAACGGAGTCCTTGATCTTGAATTGCATTTCGTATTGATATTAATTGGTTAAATTCCAAAATAAAGGGTACCTCCTATCATTTCTGGTTATCAATGCTCCTTTTGTGGTTCCAACCAGACATTTGGATAGAGGGATCATAAAATTAACATTTGTGACTAAACAATTTAGCATATTAATTAAAACAAACAAGTCTAAACATTATTAAAACTCTAAATCTATTTACTTCTATCGGCCAAAGGAGTCATTCATGTTGGTTGGCATTTGGCATTAATATCTAGTGGTTTAATTCATAAGTACTGTTACTTTCTAATTGCCTTAGGCTAATTAGCCTACTTTTGTTATTAGAAGGATTATTTTTCATGTAATTACCATAAAATTATCTTTTCTGTCTTTCTTAATGACTATATTCATTGTGAAAGCAATGCAAATGAATCATGTATAACTTGACATCATTCAATTGTAATAAACAGTGGACTCCTTGATCTTGAATTGGATTTCTTATTTATATTAATTGGTTGATTTCAAAAATAAAGATTACCACCTATCATTTCTGGTTATCAAGGCTCCTCTTTTAGTTCCAACCAGACTTTTTGATTGAGGGAACATAGAATTAACATTTGTGGCTAAACAATTTAGCATATTAATTAAAGCAAACAAGTCTAAATAGTATTAAAACTCTAAATCTGTTTACTTCCTTCAGCCACAGCAATCATTCATGTTTGTTTGCATTTGGCATGAATTTTAAGGGTTTTCATTCCTAAATAATGTGACTTTCTTACCAGCTTATTCTAATAACTCTACTTTTGTTGTTAGAAGGACTATTTTTCATGCAATGACCATAAAAGTATCTTTTGTGTCTTTCTTCATGACTATATTCATTGTGAAAACAATGCCAATGAACCATCTATAACATGAATTCATTCAAATCTAATAAACAATGGAGTTCTTGATCTTGAATTGCATTTCTTATTGATTGTAATTGGTTGAATTTGAAAATAAAGAGCGCCTCCTATCATTTCTAGTTATCAAGGCTCCTTTTTGGTTGCAAACAGACTTTTTGATAGAGGGATCATAGAATTAACATTTGTGACTAAACAATTTAGCATATTAATTACAACAAACAAGTCTAAACAGTATTAAAAATCTAAATCTGTTTACTTCCTTAGGCCACAGCAGTCATTCATGTTTGTTTGCATTTGGCATTAATTTTAAGGGGTTTCATTCCTAAATAATGAGACTTTCTTACCAGCTTATGCTAATCACTCTACTTTTGTTGTTAGAAGGAATATTTTCCATGCGATGACCATAAAATTATCTTTTGTGTCTTTCTTAATGACTATATTCATTGTGAAAAAAATGCCAATGAACCATCTATAACATGAATTCATTCAAACCTAATAAACAATGGAGTTCTTGATCTTGAATTGCATTTCTTATTGATATTAATTGGTTGAATTCGAAAATAAAGAGTACCTCCTATCATTTCTAGTAATGAAGGCTCCTTTTTGGTTGCAAATAGACTTTTTGATCGAGGGATCATAGAATTAACATTTGTGACTAAACAATTTAGCATATTAATTAAAACAAACAAGTCTAAACATTATTAAAACTCTAAATCTATTTACTTCTATCGGCCAAAGGAGTCATTCATGTTGGTTTGGATTTGGCATTAATATTTAGTGGTTTAATTCATAAGTACTGTTACTTTCTAATCGCAATAGGCTAATTAGCCTACTTTGGTTATTAGAAGGATTATTTTTCTTGTAATTACCATAAAATTATCTTTTCTGTCTTTCCTAATGACTATATTCATTCTGAAAGCAATGCAAATGAATCATGTATAACAAGACATCATTCAATTGTAATAAACAGTGGACTCCTTGATCTTGAATTGGATTTCTTATTTATATTAATTGGTTGATTTCAAAAATAAAGATTACCACCTATCATTTCTGGTTATCAAGGCTCCTCTTTTAGTTCCAACCAGACTTTTTGATTGAGGGATCATAGAATTAACATTTGTGGCTAAACAGTTTAGCATATTAATTAAAGCTAACAAGTTTAAACAGTATTAAAACTCTAAATCTGTTTACTTCCTTCGGCCACAGCAGTCATTCATGTTTGTTTGCATTTGGCATGAATTTTAAGGGGTTTCATTCCTAAATAATGTGACTTTCTTACCAGCTTATTCTAATCACTCTACTTTAGTTGTTAGAAGGAATATTTTTCATGCAATGACCATAAAAGTATCTTTTGTGTCTTTCTTAATGTCTATATTCATTGTGAAAACAATGCCAATGAACCATCTATAACATGAATTCATTCAAATCTAATAAACAATGGAGTTCTTGATCTTGAATTGCATTTCTTATTGATTTTAATTGGTTGAATTTGAAAATAAAGAGTGCCTCCTATCATTTCTAGTTATCAAGGCTCCTTTTTGGTTGCAAACAGCCTTTTTGATAGAGGGATCATGGAATTATCATTTGTGACTAAACAATTTAGCATATTAATTAAAACAAACAAGTCTAAACATTATTAAAACTCTAAATCTATTTACTTCCTTAGGCCACAGCAGTCATTCATGTTTGTTTGCATTTGGCATTAATTTTAAGGGGTTTCATTCCTAAATAATGAGACTTTCTTACCAGCTTATGCTAATCACTCTACTTTTGTTGTTAGAAGGAATATTTTTCATGCAATGACCATAAAATTATCTTTTGTGTCTTTCTTAATGACTATATTCATTGTGAAAAAAAATGCCAATGAACCATCTATAACATGAATTCATTCAAACCTAATAAACAATGGAGTTCTTGATCTTGAATTGCATTTCTTATTGATATTAATTGGTTGAATTCGAAAATAAAGAGTACCTCCTATCATTTCTAGTAATGAAGGCTCCTTTTTGGTTGCAAATAGACTTTTTGATCGAGGGATCATAGAATTAACATTTGTGACTAAACAATTTAGCATATTAATTAAAACAAACAAGTCTAAACATTATTAAAACTCTAAATCTATTTACTTCTATCGGCCAAAGGAGTCATTCATGTTGGTTTGGATTTGGCATTAATATTTAGTGGTTTAATTCATAAGTACTGTTACTTTCTAATCGCCATAGGCTAATTAGCCTACTTTTGTTATTAGAAGGATTATTTTTCTTGTAATTACCATAAAATTATCTTTTCTGTCTTTCCTAATGACTATATTCATTCTGAAAGCAATGCAAATGAATCATGCATAACATGACATCATTCAATTGTAATAAACAGTGGACTCCTTGATCTTGAATTGGATTTCTTATTTATATTAATTGGTTGATTTCAAAAATAAAGATTACCACCTATCATTTCTAGTTATCAAGGCTCCTCTTTTAGTTCCAACCAGACTTTTTGATTGAGGGATCATAGAATTAACATTTGTGGCTAAACAGTTTAGCATATTAATTAAAGCTAACAAGTTTAAACAGTATTAAAACTCTAAATCTGTTTACTTCCTTCGGCCACAGCAGTCATTCATGTTTGTTTGCATTTGGCATGAATTTTAAGGGGTTTCATTCCTAAATAATGTGACTTTCTTACCAGCTTATTCTAATCACTCTACTTTAGTTGTTAGAAGGAATATTTTTCATGCAATGACCATAAAAGTATCTTTTGTGTCTTTCTTAATGTCTATATTCATTGTGAAAAAAATGCCAATGAACCATCTATAACATGAATTCATTCAAATCTAATAAACAATGGAGTTCTTGATCTTGAATTGCATTTCTTATTGATTGTAATTGGTTGAATTTGAAAATAAAGAGCGCCTCCTATCATTTCTAGTTATCAAGGCTCCTTTTTTGTTGCAAACAGACTTTTTGATAGAGGGATCATAGAATTAACATTTGTGACTAAACAATTTAGCATATTAATTACAACAAACAAGTCTAAATAGTATTAAAAATCTAAATCTGTTTACTTCCTTAGGCCACAGCAGTCATTCATGTTTGTTTGCATTTGGCATTAATTTTAAGGGGTTTCATTCCTAAATAATGAGACTTTCTTACCAGCTTATGATAATCACTCTACTTTTGTTGTTAGAAGGAATATTTTTCATGCAATGACCATAAAATTATCTTTTGTGTCTTTCTTAATGACTATATTCATTGTGAAAAAAATGCCAATGAACCATCTATAACATGAATTCATTCAAACCTAATAAACAATGGAGTTCTTGATCTTGAATTGCATTTCTTATTGATATTAATTGGTTGAATTCGAAAATAAAGAGTACCTCCTATCATTTCTAGTAATGAAGGCTCCTTTTTGGTTGCAAATAGACTTTTTGATCGAGGGATCATAGAATTAACATTTGTGACTAAACAATTTAGCATATTAATTAAAACAAACAAGTCTAAACATTATTAAAACTCTAAATCTATTTACTTCTATCGGCCAAAGGAGTCATTCATGTTTGTTTGGATTTGGCATTAATATTTAGTGGTTTAATTCATAAGTACTGTTACTTTCTAATCACCATAGGCTAATTAGCCAACTTTTGTTATTAGAAGGATTATTTTTCATGCAATTACCAAAAAATTATCTTTTCTGTCATTCTTGGTGACTATATTCATTGTGAAAGCAATGCAAATGAATCATGTATAACATGACATCATTCAATTCTAATAAACAATGGACTCCTTGATCTTGAATTGGATTTCTTATTTATATTAATTGGTTGATTTCAAAAATAAAGATTACCACCTATCATTTCTGGTTATCAAGGCTCCTCTTTTAGTTCCAACCAGACTTTTTGATTGAGGGATCATAGAATTAACATTTGTGGCTAAACAGTTTAGCATATTAATTAAAGCTAACAAGTTTAAACAGTATTAAAACTCTAAATCTGTTTACTTCCTTCGGCCACAGCAGTCATTCATGTTTGTTTGCATTTGGCATGAATTTTAAGGGGTTTCATTCCTAAATAATGTGACTTTCTTACCAGCTTATTCTAATCACTCTACTTTAGTTGTTAGAAGGAATATTTTTCATGCAATGACCATAAAAGTATCTTTTGTGTCTTTCTTAATGTCTATATTCATTGTGAAAACAATGCCAATGAACCATCTATAACATGAATTCATTCAAATCTAATAAACAATGGAGTTCTTGATCTTGAATTGCATTTCTTATTGATTGTAATTGGTTGAATTTGAAAATAAAGAGTGCCTCCTATCATTTCTAGTTATCAAGGCTCCTTTTTGGTTGCAAACAGCCTTTTTGATAGAGGGATCATGGAATTATCATTTGTGACTAAACAATTTAGCATATTAATTAAAACAAACAAGTCTAAATATTATTAAAACTCTAAATCTATTTACTTCCTTAGGCCACAGCAGTCATTCATGTTTGTTTGCATTTGGCATTAATTTTAAGGGGTTTCATTCCTAAATAATGAGACTTTCTTACCAGCTTATGCTAATCACTCTACTTTTGTTGTTAGAAGGAATATTTTTCATGCAATGACCATAAAATTATCTTTTGTGTCTTTCTTAATGACTATATTCATTGTGAAAAAAATGCCAATGAACCATCTATAACATGAATTCATTCAAACCTAATAAACAATGGAGTTCTTGATCTTGAATTGCATTTCTTATTGATATTAATTGGTTGAATTCGAAAATAAAGAGTACCTCCTATCATTTCTAGTAATGAAGGCTCCTTTTTGGTTGCAAATAGACTTTTTGATCGAGGGATCATAGAATTAACATTTGTGACTAAACAATTTAGCATATTAATTAAAACAAACAAGTCTAAACATTATTAAAACTCTAAATCTATTTACTTCTATCGGCCAAAGGAGTCATTCATGTTGGTTTGGATTTGGCATTAATATTTAGTGGTTTAATTCATAAGTACTGTTACTTTCTAATCGCCATAGGCTAATTAGCCTACTTTTGTTATTAGAAGGATTATTTTTCTTGTAATTACCATAAAATTATCTTTTCTGTCTTTCCTAATGACTATATTCATTCTGAAAGCAATGCAAATGAATCATGTATAACATGACATCATTCAATTGTAATAAACAGTGGACTCCTTGATCTTGAATTGGATTTCTTATTTATATTAATTGGTTGATTTCAAAAATAAAGATTACCACCTATCATTTCTGGTTATCAAGGCTCCTTTTTTAGTTCCAACCAGACTTTTTGATTGAGGGATCATAGAATTAACATTTGTGGCTAAACAGTTTAGCATATTAATTAAAGCTAACAAGTTTAAACAGTATTAAAACTCTAAATCTGTTTACTTCCTTCGGCCACAGCAGTCATTCATGTTTGTTTGCATTTGGCATGAATTTTAAGGGGTTTCATTCCTAAATAATGTGACTTTCTTACCAGCTTATTCTAATCACTCTACTTTAGTTGTTAGAAGGAATATTTTTCATGCAATGACCATAAAAGTATCTTTTGTGTCTTTCTTAATGTCTATATTCATTGTGAAAAAAATGCCAATGAACCATCTATAACATGAATTCATTCAAATCTAATAAACAATGGAGTTCTTGATCTTGAATTGCATTCCTTATTGATTGTAATTGGTTGAATTTGAAAATAAAGAGTGCCTCCTATCATTTCTAGTTATCAAGGCTCCTTTTTGGTTGCAAACAGACTTTTTGATAGAGGGATCATGGAATTAACATTTGTGACTAAACAATTTAGCATATTAATTAAAACAAACAAGTCTAAACATTATTAAAACTCTAAATCTATTTACTTGTATCGGCCAAAGGAGTCATTCATGTTGGTTTGCATTTGGCATTAATATTAAGTGGTTTAATTCATAAGTAATGTGAATTTCTAATCGCCTTAAGCTAATCAGCCTACTTTTGTTGTTAGAAGGATTATTTTTCATCCAATTACCATAAAATTATCTTTTCTTTCTTTCTTAATGACTATATTCATTGTGAAAACAATGCAAATGAACCATGTATAACATCACTTCATTCAAATCTAATAAATAACGGAGTCCTTGATCTTGAATTGCATTTCTTATTGATATTAATTGGTTGAATTCGAAAATAAAGAGTACCTCCTATCATTTCTGGTTATCAATGCTCCTGTTTTGGTTCCAACCAGACAATTGGATAAAGGGATCATAGAATTAACATTTGTGGCTAAACAATTTAGCATATTAATTACAACAAACAAGTCTAAACAGTATTAAAAACTAAATCTGTTTACTTCCTTTGGCCACAGCAGTCATTCATGTTTGTTTGCATTTGGCATTAATTTTAAGGGGTTTCATTCCTAAATAATGTGACTTTCTTACCAGCTTATGCTAATCACTCTACTTTTGTTGTTAGAAGGAATATTTTACATGCAATGACCATAAAATTATCATTTGTGTCTTTCTTAATGACTATATTCATTGTGAAAAAAATGCCAATGAACCATCTATAACATGAATTCATTCAAACCTAATAAACAATGGAGTTCTTGATCTTGAATTGCATTTCTTATTGATATTAATTGGTTGAATTCGAAAATAAAGAGTACCTCCTATCATTTCTAGTAATGAAGGCTCCTTTTTGGTTGCAAACAGACTTTTTGATTGAGGGATCATAGAATTAACATTTGTGACTAAACAATTTAGCATATTAATTAAAACAAACAAGTCTAAACATTATTAAAACTCTAAATCTATTTACTTCTATGGGCCAAAGGAGTCATTCATGTTGGTTTGCATTTGGCATTAATATTTAGTGGTTTAATTCATAAGTACTGTGACTTTCTAATCGCGTTAGGCTAATTAGCCAACTTTTGTTATTAGAAGGATTATTTTTCATGCAATTACCAAAAAATTATCTTTTCTGTCTTTCTTGGTGACTATATTCATTGTGAAAGCAATGCAAATGAATCATGTATAACATGACTTCATTCAATTCTAATAAACAATGGACTCCTTGATCTTGAATTGGATTTCTTATTTATATTAATTGTTTGATTTCAAAAATAAAGATTACCACCTATCATTTCTGGTTATCAAGGCTCCTCTTTTAGTTCCAACCAGACTTTTTGATAGAGGGATTATAGAATTAACATTTGTGGCAAAACAATTTAGCATATTAATTAAGGCAAACAAGTCTAAACAGTATTAAAACTCTAAATCTATTTACTTCCTTCAGCTACAGCAGTCATTCATGTTTGATTGCATTTGGCATTAATTTTTAGGGGTTTCATTCCTAAATAATGTGACTTTCTTACCAGCTTATTCTAATCACTCTACTTTTGTTGTTAGAAGGACTATTTTTCATGCAATGACCATAAAAGTATCTTTTGTGTCTTTCTTAATGACTATATTCATGTGAAAACAATGCCAATGAACCATCTATAACATGAATTCATTCAAATCTAATAAACAATGGAGTTCTTGATCTTGAATTGCATTTCTTATTGATTGTAATTGGTTGAATTTGAAAATAAAGAGTACCTCCTATCATTCCTAGTTCTCAGGGCTCCTTTTTGGTTGCAAACAGACTTTTTGATAGAGGGATCATGGAATTAACATTTGTGACTAAACAATTTAGCATATTAATTAAAACAAACAAGTCTAGACAGTATTAAGACTCTAAATATATTTACTTGTATCGGCCAAAGGAGTCATTCATGTTGGTTAGCATGTGGCATTAATATTAAGTGGTTTAATTCATAAGTAATGTGACTTTCTAATCGCCTTAGGCTAATCAGCCTACTTTTGTTGTTAGAAGGATTATTTTTCATCCAATTACCATAAAATTATCTTTTCTTTCTTTCTTAATGACTATATTCATTGTGAAAACAATGCAAATGAACCATGTATAACATCACTTCATTCAAATCTAATAAATAATGGAGTCCTTGATCTTGAATTGCATTTCTTATTGATATTAATTGGTTGAATTCGAAAATAAAGAGTACCTCCTATCATTTCTAGTTATCAATGCTCCTGTTTTTGTTCCACCCAGACATTTGGATAGAGGGATCATAGAATTAACATTTGTGGCTAAACAATTTAGCATATTAATTACAACAAAAAAGTCTAAACAATATTAAAAATCTAAATCTGTTTACTTCCATTGGCCATAGCAGTCATTCATGTTTGTTTGCATTTGACATTAATTTTAAGGGGTTTCATTCCTAAATAATGTGACTTTCTTACCAGCTTATGCAAATCACTCTACTTTTGTTGTTAGAAGGACTATTTTTCATGCAATGACCATAAAATTACCTTTTGTGTCTTTCTTAATGACTATATTCATTGTGAAAAAAATGCCAATGAACCATCTATAACATGAATTCATTGAAATCTAATAAACAATGGAGTCCTTGATCTTGAATTGTATTTCTTATTGATATGAATTGGTTGAATTCGAAAATAAAGAGTACCTCCTATCATTTCTATTTATCAAGGCTCCTCTTTTGGTTCCAAACCGACTTTTTGATACAGGGATCATAGAATTAACATTTGTGACTAATCAATTTAGCATATTAGTTAAAACAAACAAGTCTAAACAGTATTAAATATCTAAATCTGTTTACTTCCATTGGCCACAGTAGTCATTCATGTTTGTTTGCATTTGGCATTAATTTTAAGCGGTTTCATTCCTAAATAATGTGACTTTCTTACAAGCTTATTCTAATCCCTCTACTTTTGTTGTTAGAAGGACTATTTTTCATGCAATGACCATAAAATTATCTTTTGTATCTTTCTTAATGACTATATTCATTGTGAAAACAATGCCAATGAACCACCTATAACATTAATTCATTCAAATCTAATAAACAATGGAGTTCTTGATCTTGAATTGCATTTCTTATTGATATTAATTGGTTGAATTCGAAAATAAAGAGTACCTCCTATCATTTCCAGTAATGAAGGCTCCTTTTTGGTTGCAAACAGACTTTTTGATCGAGGGATCAAAGAATTAACATTTGTGACTAAACAATTTAGCATATTAATTAAAACAAACAAGTCTAAACAGTATTAAAACTCTAAATCTATTTACTTGTATCGGCCGAAGGAGTCATTCATGTTGGCTTGCATTTGGCATTAATATTAAGTGGTTTAATTCATAAGTACTGTGACTCTCTAATCGCCTTAGGCTAATCAGCCTACTTTTGTTGTTAGAAGGATTATTTTTCATCCAATTACCATAAAATTATCTTTTCTGTCTTTCTTAATGACTATATTCATTGTGAAAACAATGCAAATGAACCATGTATAACATGACTTCATTCAAATCTAATAAATAACGGAGTCCTTGATCTTGAATTGCATTTCTTATTGATATTAATTGGATGAATTCCAAAATAAAGAGTGCCTCCTATCATTTCTGGTTATCAATGCTCCTTTTTTGGTTGCAACCTGACATTTGGATAAAGGGAACATAGAATTAATATTTGTGGCTAAACAGTTTAGCATATTAATTACAACAAACAACTCTAAACAGTATTAAAAATCTAAATCTGTTTACTTCCTTTGGCCACAGCAGTCATCCATATTTGTATGCATTTTGCATTAATTTTAACGGGTTTCATTCCTAAATAATGTGACTTTCTTACCAACTTATGCTAATCACTCTACTTTTGTTTTTAGAAGGACTATTTTTCATGCATTGACCATAAAAGTATCTTTTGTATCTTTCTTAGTGACTATATTCATTGTGAAAACAATGCCAATGAACCATCTATAACATGAATTCAATGAAATCTAATAAACAATGGAGTCCTCGATCTTGAATTGTATTTCTTATTGATAGTAATTGGTTGAATTCGAAAATAAGGAGTACCTCCTATCATTTCTATTTATCAAGGCTCCTCTTTTGGTTCCAAACAGACTTTTTGATACATGATCATAGAATTAACATTTGTGACTAAACAATTTAGCATATGAATTAAAACAAACAAGTCTAAATAGTATTAAATATCTAAATCTGTTTACTTCCTTTGGCCACAGCAGTCATTCATGCTTGTTTGCATTTGGCATCAATTTTAAGGGGTTTCATTCCTAAATAATGTGACTTTCTTACCAGCTTATTCTAATCACTCTACTTTTGTTGTTAGAAGGACTATTTTTCATGCAATGACCATAACAGTATCTTTTGTGTCTTTCTTAATGACTATATTCATGTGAAAACAATGCCAATGAACCATCTATAACATGAATTCATTCAAATCTAATAAAAGATGGAGTTCTTGATCTTGAATTGCATTTCTTATTGATTGTAATTGGTTGAATTTGAAAATAAAGAGTACCTCCTATCATTTCTAGTTTTCAGCGCTCCTTTTTGGTTGCAAACAGACTTTTTGATAGAGGGATCATGGAATTAACATTTGTGACTAAACAATTTATCATATTAATTAAAACAAACAAGTCTAGACAGTATTAAAACTCTAAATCTATTTACTTGTATCGGCCAAAGGAGTCATTCATGTTGGTTTGCATTTGGCATTAATATTAAGTGGTTTAATTCATAAGTAATGTGACTTTCTAATCGCCTTAGGCTAATCAGCCTACTTTTGTTGTTAGAAGGATTATTTTTCATCCAATTACCATAAAATTATCTTTTCTTCCTTTCTTAATGACTATATTCATTGTGAAAACAATGCAAATGAACCATGTATAACATCACTTCATTCAAATCTAATAAATAACGGAGTCCTTGATCTTGAATTGCATTTCTTATTGATATTAATTGGTTGAATTCGAAAATAAAGAGTACCTCCTATCATTTCTAGTTATCAATGCTCCTGTTTTGGTTCCACCCAGACATTTGGATAGAGGGATCATAGAATTAACATTTGTGGCTAAACAATTTAGCATATTAATTACAACAAAAAAGTCTAAACAATATTAAAAATCTAAATCTGTTTACTTCCATTGGCAACAGCGGTCATTCATGTTTGTTTGCATTTGGCATTAATTTTAAGGGGTTTCATTCCTAAATAATGTGACTTTCTTACCAGCTTATGCTAATCACTCTACTTGTGTTGTTAGAAGGACTATTTTTCATGCAAATGACCATAAAATTATCTTTTGTGTCTTTCTTAATGACTATATTCATTGTGAAAACAATGCCAATGAAGCATCTATAACATGAATTCATTCAAATCTAATAAACAATGGAGTTCTTGATCTTGAATTGCATTTCTTATTGATATTAATTGGTTGAATTCGAAAATAAAGAGTACCTCCTATCATTTCTACTTATCAAGGCTCCTCTTTTGGTTCCAAACAGACTTTTTGATACAGGGATCATAGAATTAACATTTGTGACTAAACAATTTAGCATATTAATTAAAACAAACAAGTCTAAACAATATTAAATATCTAAATCTGTTTACTTCCATTGGCCATAGCAATCATTCATGTTTGTTTGCATTTGACATTAATTTTAAGGTGTTTCATTCCTACATAATGGGACTTTCTTACCAGCTTATTATAATCCCTCTACTTTTGTTGTTAGAAGGACTATTTTTCATGCAATGACCATAAAATTATCTTTTGTGTCTTTCTTAATGACTATATTCATTGTGAAAACAATGCCAATGAACCGTCTATAACATGAATTCATTCAAATCTAATAAACAATGGAGTTCTTGATCTTGAATTGCATTTCTTATTGATATTACTTGGTTGAATTCGAAAATAAAGAGTACCTCATATCATTTCCAGTAATGAAGGCTCCAATTTGGTTGCAAACAGACTTTTTGATCGAGGGATCATAGAATTAACATTTGTGACTAACTAATTTACCATATTAATTAAAACAAACAAGTCTAAACAATATTAAAACTCTAAATCTATTTACTTGTATTGGCCAAAGGAGTCATTCATGTTGGTTTGCATTTGGCATTAATATTAAGCGGTTTAATTCATAAGTAATGTGACTCTCTAATCGCCTTAGGCTAATCAGCCTACTTTTGTTGTTAGAAGGATTATTTTTCATCCAATTACCATAAAATTATCTTTTCTGTCTTTCTTAATGACTATATTCATTATGAAAACAATGCAAATGAACCATGTATAACATGACTTCATTCAAATCTAATAAATAACAGAGTCCTTGATCTTTAATTGCATTTCTTATTGATATTAATTGGATGAATTCCAAAATCAAGAGTGTCTCCTATCATTTCTGGTTCTCAATGCTCCTTTTTTGGTTTTAACAAGACATTTGGATAGAGGGATCATAGAATTAACATTTGTGGCTAAACAATTTAGCATATTAATTACAACAAACAAGTATAAACGGTATTAAAACTCTAAATCTGTTTACTTCCATCGGCCACAGTAGTCATTCATGTTTATTTGCATTTGGCATTAATTTTAAGGGGTTTCATTACTAAATAATGTGACTTTCTTACCAGCTTATGCTAATCAGTCTACTTTTGTTGTTAGAAGGACTATTTTTCATGCAATGACCATAAAAGTATCTTTTGTGTCTTTCTTAATGACTATATTCATTGTGAAAACAATGCCAATGAACCATCTATAAGATGAATTCATTGAAATCTAATAAACAATGGAGTCCTTGATCTTGAATTGTATTTCTTATTGATATTAATTGGTTGAATTCGAAAATAAAGAGTACCTCCTATCATTTCTACTTATCAAGGCTCCTCTTTTGGTTCCAAACAGACTTTTTGATACAGGGATCATAGAATTAACATTTGTGACTAAACAATTTAGCTCATTAATTAAAGCAAACAAGTCTAAACAGTATTAAAAATCTAAATCTGTTTACTTCCTTTGGCCACAGCAGTCATTCATGTTTGTTTGCATTTGGCATTAATTTTAAGGGGTTTCATTCCTAAATAATGTGACTTTCTTACCAGCTTATGCTAATCACTCTACTTTTGTTGTTAGAAGGAATATTTTTCATGCAATGACCATAAAGTAATCTTTTGTGTCTTTCTTAATGACTATATTCATTGTGAAAACAATGCCAATGAACCATCTAGAACATGAATTCATTCAAATCTAATAAACAATGGAGTTCTTGATCTTGAATTGCATTTCTTATTGATATTAATTGGTTGAATTCAAAAAATAAAGAGTACCTCCTATCATTTCTAGTTATCAAAATGAACCAATACAAATGAACCATGTATAACATGACATCATTCAATTCTAATAAACAATGGACTCTTTGATCTTGAATTGCATTTCTTATTTATATTAATTGTTTGAATTCCAAAATAAAGAGTACCTCCTATCATTTCTGGTTATCAAGGCTCCTCTTTTGGTTCCAACCAGACTCTTTGATAGAGCGATCATAGAATTAACATTTGTGGCTAAACAATTTAGCATAATAATTAAAGCAAACAAGTCTAAATAGTATTAAAACTCTAAATCTGTCTACTTCCTTCGGCCACAGCAGTCATTCATGTTTGTTTGCATTTGGCATTAATTTTAAGGGGTTTCATTCCTAAATAATGTGACTTTCTTACCAGCTTATGCTAATCACTCTACTTTTTTTGTTAGAAGGAATATTTTTCATGCAATTTCCATGAAATTATCTTTTTTGTCTATCTTAATGACTATATTCATTATGAAAGCAATACAAATGAACCATGTATAACATGACATCATTCAATTCTAATAAACAATGGACTCTTTGTTCTTGAATTGCATTTCTTATTTATATTAATTGGTTGAATTCCAAAATAAAGAGTACCTCCTATCATTTCTGGTTATCAAGGCTCCTCTTTTGGTTCCAACCAGACTTTTTGACAGAGCGATCATAGAATTAACATTTGTGGCTAAACAATTTAGCATATTAATTAAAGCAAACAAGTCAAAACGGTATTAAAACTATAAATCTGTTTACTTCCTTCGGCCACAGCAGTCATTCATGTTTGTTTGCATTTGGCATTAATTTTAAGGGGTTTCATTCCTAAATAATGTGACTTTCTTACCAGCTTATGCTAATCACTCTACTTTTTTTGTTAGAAGGAATATTTTTCATGCAATTACCATGAAATTATCTTTTTTGTCTATCTTAATGACTATATTCATTATGAAAGCAATACAAATGAACCATGTATAACATGACATCATTCAATTCTAATAAACAATGGACTCTTTGTTCTTGAATTGCATTTCTTATTTATATTAATTGGTTGAATTCCAAAATAAAGAGTACCTCCTATCATTTCTGGTTATCAAGGCTCCTCTTTTGGTTCCAACCAGACTTTTTGACAGAGCGATCATAGAATTAACATTTGTGGCTAAACAATTTAGCATATTAATTAAAGCAAACAAGTCAAAACGGTATTAAAACTATAAATCTGTTTACTTCCTTCGGCCACAGCAGTCATTCATGTTTGTTTGCATTTGGCATTAATTTTAAGGGGTTTCTTTCCTAAATAATGTGACTTTCTTACCAGTTTATGCTAATCACTCTACTTATGTTGTTAGAAGGAATATTTTTCATGCAATGACCATAAAATTATCTTTTGTGTCTTTCTTAATGACTATATTCATTGTGAAAACAATGCCAATGAACCGTCCATAACATGAATTCATTCAAATGTAATAAACAATGGAGTTCTTGATCTTGAATTACATTTCTTATTGATATTAATTGGTTGAATTCGAAAATAAAGAGTACCTCCTATCATTTCTAGTAATGAATGCTCCTTTTTGGTTGCAAACAGACTTTTTGATCGCATTAATATTTATTGGTTTAATTCATAAGTACTGTGACTTTCTAATCGCCTTAAGCTAATTAGCCTACTTTTGTTATTAGAAGGATTATTTTTCATGCAATTACCGTAAAAAATTATCTTTTCTGTCTTTCTTAATGACTATATTTATTGTGAAAGCAATGCAAATGAATCATGTATAACATGACATCATTCAATTCTAATAAACAGTGGACTCCTTGATCTTGAATTGGATTTCTTATTTATATTAATTGGTTGATTTCCCAAATAAAGATTACGTCCTATCATTTCTGGTTATCAAGGCTCCTCTTTTGGTTCCAACCAGACTTTTTGATCAAGGGATCATAGAATTAACATTTGTGACTAAACAATTTAGCATATTAATTAAAGCAAACAAGTCTAAATATTATTAAAACAATAAATCTATTTACTTCTATCGGCCAAAGGAGTCATTCTTGTTGGTTTGCATTTGGCATTAATATATAGTGTTTTAATTCATAAGTACTATGACTTTCTAATCGCCTTAGGCTAATTAGCCTACTTTTGTTATTAGAAGGATTATTTTTCATGCAATTATCATAAAATTATCTTTTCTGTCTTTCCTAATGACTATATTCATTGTGAAAGCAATGCAAATGAATCATGTATAACATGACATCATTCAATTCTAATAAATAGTGGACTACTTGATCTTGAATTGTATTTCTTATTGATAGTAATTGGTTGAATTAGAAAATAAAGAGTACCTCCTACCATTTTTATTTATCAAGGCTCTTCTTTTGGTTCCAACCACACATTTGGATAGAGGGATCATAGAATTAGCATTTGTGGCTAAACAATTTAGCATATTAATTCAAGCAAACAAGTCTAAATAGTATTAAAACTCTAAATCTGTTTACTTCCATCGGCCACAGTAGTCATTCATGTTTGTTTGCATTTGGCATTAATTTTAAGGGGTTTCATTCCTAAATAATGTGACTTTCTTACCAGCTTATACTAATCACTCTACTTTTGTTGTTAGAAGGACTATTTTTCATGCAATGACCATAAAATTATCTTTTGTGTCTTTCTTAATGACTATATTCATTGTGAAAACAATGCCAATGAACCATCTATAACATGAATTCCTTGAAATCTAATAAACAATGGAGTCCTTGATCTTGAATTGTATTTCTTATTGATATTAATTAGTTGAATTCGAAAATAAAGAGTACCTCCTATCATTTCTATTTATCAAGGCTCCTCTTTTGGTTCCAAACAGACTTTTTGATACAGGGATCATAGAATTAACATTTGTCGCTAAACAATTTATCATATTAATTACAACAAACAAGTCTAAACAGTATTAAAAATCTAAATCTGTTTACTTCCTTTGGCCACAGCAGTCATTCATGTTTGTATGCATTTGGCATTAATTTTAAGGGGTTTCATTCCTAAATAATGTGACTTTCTTACCAGCTTATACTAATCACTCTACTTTTGTTGTTAGAAGGACTATTTTTCATGCAATGACCATAAAAGTATCTTTTGTATCTTTCTTAATGACTATATTCATTGTGAAAACAATGCCAATGAACCATTTATGACATGAATTCATTGAAATCTAATAAACAATGGAGTCCTTGATCTTGAATTGTATTTCTTATTGATATTAATTGGTTGATTTCGAAAATAAAGTGTACCTCCTATCATTTCTATTTATCAAGACTCCTCTTTTGGTTCCAAACAGACTTTTTGATACAGGGATCATAGAATTAACATTTGTGACTAAACAATTTAGCATATTAATTAAAACAAACAAGTCTAAATAGTATTAAATATCTAAATCTATTTACTTCCGTTGGCCACAGCAGTCATTCATGTTTGTTTGCATTTGGCATTAATTTTAAGGGGTTTGATTCCTAAATAATGTGACTTTCTTACCAGCTTATGCTAATCACTCTACTTTTGTTGTTAGAAGGAATATTTTTCATGCAATGACCATAAAATTATCTTTTGTGTCTTTCTTAATGACTATATTCATTGTGAAAACAATGCCAATGAACCATCTATAACATGAATTCATTCAAATCTAATAAACAATGGAGTTCTTGATCTTGAATTGCATTTCTTATTGATATTAATTGGTTGAATTGAAAATAAAGAGTACCTCCTATCATTTCTAGTAATCAAGGCTCCTTTTTGGTTGCAAACAGACTTTTTGATCGAGGGATCATAGAATTAACATTTGTGACTAAACAATTTAGCATATTAATTAAAACAAACAAGTCTAAACATTATTAAAAACTCTAAATCTAATAATGCAAATGAATAACAATGCAAATGAACCATGTATAACATGACTTCATTCAAATCTAATAAATAACGGAGTCCTTGATCTTGAATTGCATTTCTTATTGATATTAATTGGATGAATTCCAAAATAAAGAGTACCTCCTATCATTTCTGGTTATCAATGCTCCTTTTTTGGTTCCAACCAGACATTTGGATAAAGAGATCATAGAATTAACATTTGTGGCTAAACAATTTAGCATATTAATTAAAGCAAACAAGTCTAAACAGTATTAAAACTCTAAATCTGTTTACTTCCTTCGGCCACAGCAGTCATTCATGTTTGTTTGCATTTGGCATTAATTTTCAGGGGTGTCGTTCCTAAATAATGTGACTTTCTTACCAGCTTATGCTAATCACTCTACTTTTGTTGTTAGAAGGACTATCTTTCATGCAATGACCATAAAATTATCCTTTGTGTCTTTCTTAATGACTATATTCATTGTGAAAACAATGCCAATGAACCATCTATAACATGAATTCATTGAAATCTAATAAACAATGAAGTCCTTGATCTTGAATTGTATTTCTTATTGATATTAATTGATTGAATTTGAAAATAAAGAGTACCTCCTATCATTTCTATTTATCAAGGCTCCTCTTTTGGTTGCAAACAGACTTTTTGATACAGGGATTATAGAGTTAAAATTTGTGACTAAACAATTTAGCATATTAATTAAAACAAACAAGTCTAAACGGTATTAAAACTCTAAATCTGTTTACTTCCTTCGGCCACACAGCAGTCATTCATGTTTGTTTGCATTTGGCAGTAATTTTAAGGGGTTTCATTCCTAGATAATGTGACTTTCTTACTAGCTTATGCTAATCACTCTACTTTTGTTGTTAGAAGGACTATTTGTCATGGAATGACCGTAAAAGTATCTTTTGTGTCTTTCTTAATGACTATATTCATTGTGAAAACAATGCCAATGAACCATCTATAAGATAAATTGCATGAAATCTAATAAACAATGGAGTCCTTGATCTTGAATTGTATTTCTTATTGATATTTCGACTTGTTTGGTTTACATAATATTTTAAATTGTCTATCCACAAACATTAATTTCATGATAAATGTATCAAAAAGTGTCTTCAAAACTAATATAGGAGCCTTGATAACCGAAAATGATGGGAAATACTCTTTCTTTTGAAATTCAACCAATCAATATCAATAAGAAATGCAATTGAACATCAAGGACTCCATTATTTATTAGATTTGACTGAATTCATCTTATAAAAGCTTCATGGGCATTGTAAACCAACTTGAAAAATAATCCATTATTGCAAAATAATCCTTGTAACAAAAAGTGATCCCTAACTAGCATCAGTAGATTAGAAACTCTCATTATTTTGGAATTTAACCCCATAACATTAGTATGAAATGCAAACCAACTTGAATGATACCTTTTATTAAAGGAGGAAAACAAATTCAGTGTTTCAATAGTATTTATACTTGTTTGTTTTAATTAATATACTAGGTTGTTTATCCACAAAAGATAATTTCATGATCCCAATGTCAAAAAGTGTGCTTGAAACTAAAACAGTAGCCTTTGTAACCAAAAATTATGGGAGGTACTCTTTTTTTCGCAATTCAACCAGTCAACATTAATAACAAATGCAATTCAAGATCAAGGACTATACACTTTGTTGGATTAGAATGAATTCATCTTATAGATGGCTCATGGGCATTATTTTCACAATGAATACAGTTGTTACAAATGAAACATAAGATCATTTCATGGTCGTTGCATGATAAATAGTTCTTGTAGCAAAAAGAGAACCCTAATTAGAATCAGTTGATTGGAATATCTCCTTATTTCAGAATGTAACCACATCACATAAGAATGAAATGCAAACCAAGATGAATGATTCCTTTGGATGGTGGAAGAAAACAGATTCAATGTTTTAATACTATTTTGACTTGTTTGGTTTACTTAATATACTAGGTTGTCTATCCACAAATGTTAATTTCATGATCTATGTATCAAAAACTGTCTTCAGAACTAATAGAGGAGCCTTGATAACCAAAAATGATGGGAGATACTCTTTGTTTTGGAATACAACCTATTAATATCAATAAGAAATGTAATTGAACATCAAGGACTCCATTATTCGTTGGATTTGAATGAATTCATCTTATAAATGGTTCAAGGGCATTGTTTCGACAATGAATATACTTGTTAAGAAAGATGCATAAGATAGTTTCATAGTCGTTCCATGAAAAATAATCCTTGTAACAAAAAGAGATCATTAATTAGCATCAGTAGATTGGAAACTCTCATTATTTTGGAACATAACCACTTAACATTAGTATGAAATGCAAACCAATATGAATGATACCTTTTACTGAAGAAGGAAAACAGATTAAGTGTTTCAATAATATTTATGCTTGTTTGTTATAATTAATATACTAGGTTGTCTATTCACAAAAGCTAGTTTCATGATCCTGGTGTCAAAAAGTGTGTTTAGAATGAAAACAGCAGCCTTTGTAACCAAAAATGATGGGTGGTACTCTTTCTTTCGCAATTGAACCAATCAACATTAATAAGAAATGCAATTCAAGATCAACGATTACACCCTTTGATGGATTTGAATGAAGTCATCTTATAGATGGCTCATGGGCATTGTTTTCACAATGAATACAGTTGTTACAAATGAAACATAAGATCATTTCATGGTCATTGCATGATAAATAGTACTTGTAGCAAAAAAAAGAACCCTAATTAGTATTAGTTTATTGGAATATCTCATTATTTCAGAAATTTAACCACATAACATAGGAATGAAATGCAAACCAAGATGAATGATTCCTTTGGATCGTGGAAGAAAACAGATTCAAAGATTTAATAGTATTTTGACTTGTTTTGTTTACTTAATATACTAGGTTGTCTATCTACAAATGTTAATTTTATGATCAATGTATCAAGAAGCGTCTTCAAAACTAATAGAGGAGCCTTGATAAACAATAATGGTGGCAGGTACTCTTTCTTTTGGAATTAAACCAATCAATATCAATAAGAAATGCAATTCAAGATCAAGGACTCCACTCTTTGTGGGATTCGAATGAATTCATCTTATAGATGGTTCATGAGCATTGTTTTCACAATGCATACAGTTGTTACAAATGAATAATAAGATCATTTGATGGTTGTTGCATCATAAATAGTAGTTGTAGCAAAAAAAGAACCCTAATTAGCTTCAGTTGATCGGAATATCTCATTATTTCAGAATTTAACCACATAACATAAGAATGAAATGCAAACCAAGATGAATGATTCCTTTAGATGGTGGAAGAAAATAGATTCAATGTTTTAATAGAATTTAGACTTGTTTGGTTTACACAATATATTAGGTTGTCTATCGACAAACATTAATTTCATGATCAATGTATCGAAAAGTGTCTTCAGAACTAATAAAGGATCCTTGACAACCAAAAATGATAGGAGGTTTTCTTTCGTTTGGAATTCAACCAATCAATATCAATAAGAAATGTAATTGAAGATCAAGGACTCCATTATTTGTTGCAGTTGAATGAATTCATCTTATAAATGGTTCAAGGGCATTGTTTGCATAATGAATAGAGTTGTTAAGAATGACACATAAGTTAATTTCATGGTCGTTGCATGAAAAATAATCCTTGTAACAAAAATAGATCCCTAACTAGCATCAGTAGATTAGAAACTCTCATTATTTTGGAATTTAACCACTTAGAATTAGTATGAAATGCAAACCCACTAGAATGATCCCTTTTATTAAATGAGGAAAACAGATTCAGTGTTTCAATAGAATTTATACTTGTTTGCTTTAATTAATATACTAGGTTGTCTCCCACAAAAGTTAATTTCATGATCCCGGTGTCAAAAAGTGAGTTTGGAACTAAAATAGCAGCCTTTGTAACCAAAAATGATGGGAGATACTCTTTCTTTCGCAATTTAACCAATCAACATTAATATGAAATGCAATTCAAGATCAAGGACTACACCCTTTGATGGATTTGAATGAATTCATCTTATAGATGGCTCATGGGCATTGTTTTCACAATGAATACAGTTGTTACAAATGAAACATAAGATAATTTCATGGTCATTGCATGATAAATAATACTTGTAGCAAAAAGAGAACCCTAATTAGCATCAGTTGATTGGAATATCTCACTATTTCAGAATTTAACCACATAACAAAAAAATGAAATGCAAACCAAATGAATGATTCCTTTGGATGGTGGAAGATAATAGATTCAATGTTTTAATAGTATTTTGACTTGTTTGGTTTACTTGATATACTAGGTTATGTATCCACAAATCTAAATTTTATGATCAATGTGTCAAAAAGTATCCTCAGAACTAATAAAGGAGCCTTGATAATCGAAAATAATGGGAGGTACTCTTTTTTTTGGAATTCAACCAATCAATATAAATAAGAAATGCAATTGAAGAGCAAGGACTCAATTATTTGTTGGATTTCAATGAATTCATCTTATAAATGGTTCAAGGGCATTGTTTCCCAAATGAATATACTTGTTAAGAATGATGCATAGGATAATTTCATAGTTGTTGCATGAAAAATAATTCTTGTAACAAAAAGAGATCTCTAATTAGCATCAATAGATTGGAAACTATCATTATTTTGGAATTTAACCACTTATTATTAGTATCAAATGCAAACCAATTGAATGATATCTTTTATTATAGCAGGAAAACAATTTCAGTGTTTCAATAGTATTTATATACTAGGTTGACTATCCACAAAAGTTAATTTCATGATCCCGGTGTCAAAAAGTGTGTTTGGAACTAAAACAGCAGCCTTTGTAACCAAAAATAATGGGAGGTATTCTTTCTTTCGTAATTCAACCAATCAACATTAATAAGAAATGCAACTCAAGATCAAGGACTACACCCTTTGTTGGATTTGAATGAATTCATCTTATTGAAGGTTCATAGTCGTTGCATGAAAAATAATCCTTGTAACAAAAAGAGATCCCTAATTAGCATTAGTAGATTGGAAACTCTCATTGTTTTTGACTTTAAGCACTTCACATTAGTATGAAATGCAAACCCACTTGAATGATTCCTTTTATTAAAAGAGGAAAACATATTCAGTGTTTCAATAGAATTTATACTTGTTTGTTTTAATTAATATACTAGGTTGTCTCCCACAAAAGTTAATTTCATGATCCTGGTGTCAAAAAGTGAGTTTGGAACTACAACAGCAGCCTCTGTAACCAAACATGATAGGAGATACTTTTTCATTCGCAATTCAACCAATCAACATTAATATGAAATGGAATTCAAGATCAAGGACTACACCCTTTGATGGATTTGAATGAATTCAACTTATAGATGGCTTATGGGCATTGTTTTCACAATGAATATAGTTGTTACAAATGAAACATAAGATCATTTCATGGTCGTTGCATGATAAATAGTACTTGTAGCAAAAAGAGAACCCTAATTAGCATCAGTTGATTGGAATATCTCATTATTTATGAAGTTAACCACATAACATAAAAATGAAATGCAAAGCAGGATGAATGAATCCTTTGGATGGTGGGAAAAAACAGATTCAAAGTTTTAATAGTATTTTGACTAGTTTGGTTTACTTAATATACTAGGTTGTGTATCCATAAATGTAAATTTTATGATCAATGTGTCAAAAAGTGTCTTTAGAACTAATAGAGGAGCCTTGATAACTGAAAATGATGGGAGGTACTCTTTCTTTTGGAATTCCACCAATCAATATCAATAAGAAATGCAATTGAAGATCAAGGACTCCATTATTTGTTGGAGATGAATGAATTCATCTTGTAAATGGTTCGAGGGCATTGTTTGCATAATGAATAGAGTTATTAAGAATCACACATAAGTGAATTTCATGGTTGTTGCATGAAAAATGATCCTTGTAACAAAAAGAGATCCCTATTTAGAATCAGTAGATTGGAAACTCTCATCATTTCAGAATTTAACCACTTAAGATTAGTATGAAATGCAAACCCACTTGAATGATTCCTTTTATTAAATGAGGAAAATAGATTCAGTGTTTCAATAGAATTTATTGTAGGAAAACGTGATTAGTGGCTTATGTTGTGCATAGTTAGCTAATTTTAGAATATATCTTTAGAAATAAACTAATTTAGGTAGGTTTTTTTTAAGGTCCCATAAGTTATGGGATTTGATATACCTTTTATTACTTTCCTTTTTTTTTACTAGGTCTAGCATCTATAAAGCTATTGTCTAATGTATTATTCAGAAAGTGAAGGATTATTACTCTTTCAATCTCCAAAATTTACTCTTTCAATCTCCAACATGGTATCAGAGCCTTTGTTCTTCTTAGTCTTCTTCCTTCTATTTTCTTTTCTTTTCTTTGACATCAAAACAGATTGCTAGCCTTTATTGCTGGTGATCCCTACTTCACGTGGAAGGCCTTAATTGCCTAGAATTGTTATTTTTTTTCATAAAAGATGTCTAAGGTTGCAGAGACAGGTTCTACAACCCAATCAGAGGGGGTTCGATCTCAACAAATAGGAGAATGACCAAGGAACTATAGGCAGGCTCACGTTGCTGCAGTACAACTAAGTGAATCAACCCCAAAGGAGATAGGTAGTCCTAACCAAGAAGTGATCGAGAGGACAGGATCACTTATCAACAACCTTGAAACACCCTCAGGTACCTGTTCTTTGGCATATTCAGGTGAGTTTCCATTCTCCATTGGGTTAAATGTTTCGGGTACAACCTTTGCTAACTCCTGGGTCATGGACTCAGGAGCTACTGACCATATGACTCACTTACCAAATATTTTTTCCACGTATTCCCCATGTCCAAGCAGTAGGAAAATAGCCACAGTAGACGGTTCGGTGACCACTGTAGCCGGTGTAGGGAATGTTAAAATAGGTCCATCACTGATCCTAAAAAATGTCCTCCATGTCCCTAAACTGTCCACAAATTTGATTTCTATACAAAAACTTACTCAAGATTTATACTGCAATGTGGTTTTTTCATCACGACTATTGTGAATTTCAGGACAAGGATTCGGGGAAGATGATTGGACATGCTAAAGAACGGTATGGTCTCTACTACCTTGAAGCACCAAGTCAGTTAAACATTACTAAGGGCAGATTATCCCATTCTTTTATGTCAGAAAATCTTTCATCCAATAAAGAGAAAGTTTGGCTCCATCATCGCCGACTTGGACAACCATCTTTTAGAATTATTGAAATTCTGTTTCCTTCTTTGTTTAAAAATCTAAATGTTGAAACCTTTCATTGTGAGGTATGTGAACTTGCTAAACATAAGCGTATACCAATTCCAGCCAGTAACCAAAAGAGTTCTGTTCCTTTCTATCTTGTTCATAGTGATATTTGGGGTCCTACGTCTATTCCTAATATTTCTGGAGCAAGATGGTTTGTTTCATTTATTGAGGACTGTACTCGTGTTGCCTGGATTTTTCTACTCAAGCATAAATTAGATGTTATTACCGTTCTCCCAAATTTTTTCTCCATGGTCAAAAATCAATTTGGAATCAATATCAAAAGGTTTAGGTCAAATAATGCTAGGGAATATTTCAATCAAACCCTAACTCCATATTTTCAAAAAGAAGGTATAGTACATGAATCATCTTGTGTCAATACCCCACAACAAAATGGAGTAGTGGAAAGGAAAAATGGTCACCTTCTTGAAAAAACCCGAGCCTTTATGTTCCAAAACAATGTGCCTAAAAATTTTTGGGGGGAAGCAGTTCTCACTGCTGCCCATCTCATAAATCGTTTGCCATATAGAGTTTTGGGATTCAAAAGTCCTATGGAAATACTCTCCACATTCTACCCTGACCTACAAACTACAAATAACCTTGTTCCTAGAATATTTGTGTGTGTATCATTTGTTCATGTTCACTGTCCAACTAAAGGGAAATTAGATCCAAGGGCAATCAAATGTGTCTTTGTGGGGTATTCCTCAACTCAAAAGGGGTATAAGTGCTACCATCCTCCATCAAGGAAGTTCTATGTCTCAATAGATGTCACTTTCAATGAACATGAGTCTTACTTCACCCATCCTTATTTTCAGGGGGAGAATTTAACAATAGAAAATAAGGATGAGGATGTTTTACTTGATCTATCGCCACTGTCCATGTGTAAACCATCCAGTTCATCTTGTCCCATTATACCAAACTGTGTGCCTGAAAATCTTTCTAAACATATAGTTGAAAATGAACCAAACCATATGTCTGAAAATCCTCAAGAAAAACCAGATTCTGCACCTGAGAATGTAAGTTTTGGCAAGGGCAAGGTGTTCACAAGGAAGAAGATGATCGTTCCTGAATTTATGCAGGTCCAAGAGTCCAACCCAAGTCCTGAGAATGAGGTAACAATATCTAATCCTACATTGTAAAATGAAACTGAATTTCATATGAGTAAGGATGACCAGGATCTTCCCATTGCTATTAGGAAAGCAACAAGAGAGTGCACAAAACAACCTAATCCTACATTGCAAAATGAAACTGAATTTCATATGAGTAGGGATGACCAGGATCTTCCCATTGCTATTAGGAAAGCAACAAGAGAGTGCACAAAACAACCTTTATATCCTCTTGCACACTTTATGTCTTTTTAAGAAATTTTCACCATCTCATCGATCCTTCCTTGTTAGCTAAAAACACCATTACCATTCCTACCACCTTATCCGAGGCATTGTCCAACGAGAAATGGAAACAAGCTATGAATGTGGAAATGGAGGCACTTGAGAAAAATAAAACCTGGGAGTTGGTAAAGTTACCAGTGGGAAAGAAGCCTGTAGGGTGTAAATGGGTGTATACAATAAAGTATAGAGCAGATGGATCAATAGAAAGATACAAAGCAAGGTTAGTAGCCAAAGGATATACTCAAAGCTATGGAATTGATTATCTAGAAACTTTTGCACCAGTTGCAAAAATGAATACTGTTAGAGTTTTATTGTCGTTGGCAACTAACTATGGTTGGGAATTACAGCAGTTCGATGTAAAAAATGCATTCTTGCATGGAGAACTAGTGGAAGAAATTTATATGGAGGTCCCACCAGGTTATAGGAAGAACTTGGATTCTCAAACTGTGTGTAAATTGAAGAAAGCCTTATATGGTCTAAAACAATCACCACGAGCATGGTTCGGACGATTTGCTAGAGTTATGATAGCTATGGGATACAAACAAAGCTGAGGGGATCATACATTGTTCATTAAACACTCAAGGTCAGGGGGAGTCACAGCTCTCTTGGTTTATGTTGATGACATAATAGTGACAGGAGATGATGACAAAGAAAAACAAATCTTGAGTCATTGTTTGGGCAAGGAATTTGAGATCAAGGTGTTAGGAAGGCTCAAATATTTTCTTGGGATTGAGGAATTTTGAGCAATGGCTCAAGGTGTGTGTGAAGTACTTTGGTTAAAAATCATTCTAGAAGACTTAAAGATTAAGTGGGATGGCTCAATAAGACTCTATTGTGACAACAAGTCTGCAATCAGCATAGCTCACAACCCAGTACAACATGATCGAACAAAGCACATTGAAGTCGACAGACACTTTATCAAAGAACACTTGGAGAGCGGGTTGATTTGTACCCCTTACATGCCTACACACAGTCAGCTTGCGGATGTACTTACCAAAGGGTTAACTAGTTCGGTGTTTCAAAATATAATATCCAAGCTGGGAATGGAAAATGCCTATTCACCAGCTTGAGGGGGAGTGTAGGAAAACGTGATTAATGGCTTATGTTGTGCATAGTTAGCTAATTTTAGAATATATCTTTAGAAATAAACTAATTTAGGTAGGTTTTTTAAGGTCCCATAAGTTATGGGATTTGATATACCTTTTATTACTTTCCTTTTTCTACTAGGTCTAGCATCTATAAAGCTATTGTCTAATGTATTATTCAGAAAGTGAAGGATTATTACTCTTTCAATCTCCAACATTTACTCTTTCAATCTCCAACATTTATACTTATTTGTTTTAATTAATATACTAGGTTGTCTCCCACAAAAGTTAATTTCATGATCCTGGTGACAGAAAGTGTGTTTGGAAGTAAAATAGCAGCCTCTGTAACAAAAAATGATGGGAGATACTCTTTCTTTCGCAATTCAACCAATCAACATTAATATAAAATGCAATTCAAGATCAAGGACCACACCCTTTGATGGATTTGAATGAATTCATCTTATAGATGGCTCATGGGCATTGTTTTCACAATGAATACAGTTGTTACAAATGAAGCATAAGATCATTTCATGGTTGTTGCATGATAAATAGTACTTGTAGCAGAAAGAGAACCCCAATTAGCATCAGTTGATTGGAATATCTCATTATTTTGGAATTTAACCACATAACATAAGAATGAAATGTAAACCAAGATGAATGATTCCTTTGGATGTGGAAGAAAACATATTCAAAGTTTTAATAGTATTTTTCCTTGATTGGTTTACTTAAAATACGAGGTTGTCTATCCACAAATGTTAATTTCATGATCAATGTATCAAAAAGTATTTTCAAAACTAATAGAGGAGCCTTGATAACGAAAAATGATGGCAGGTACTCTTTCTTTTGGAATTCAACCAATTAATATCAATAAGAAATGCAATTGAAGATCAAGGACTCCATTATTTGTTGGATTTGAATAAATTCATCTTATACATGGTTCAAGGGCATTGTTTCCGCAATGAAGATACTTGTTAAGAATGACACATAAGGTAATTTCATAGTCGTTGCATGAAAAATAATCCTTGTAACAAAAAGAGATCCCTAATTAGCATCAGTAGATTGGAAACTCTCATTATTTTGGAATTCAACCACATAACATTAGTAAGAAATGCAAACCCACTTGAATGATTCCTTTTATTAAATGATGAAAACAGATTCAGTGATTCAATAGAATTTATACTTGTTTATTTTAATTAATATACTAGCTTGTCTACCCACAAAAGTTAATTTCATGATCCCGGTGTCCAAATGTGTGTTTGGAATTAAAACAACAACCTTGTAACCAATAATGAGGGGACATACTCTTTCTTTAGCAATTCAACCAATCAACATTAATAAGAAATGCAATTCAAGATCAAGCACTGCACCCTTTGATGGATTTGAATGAATTCATCTTATAGATAGCTCATGGGCATTGTTTTCACAATGAATACAGTTGTTAGAAATGAAAAATAAGATCATTACATGGTCGTTGCATGATAAATAATACTTGTAGCAAAAAGAGAACCCTCATTAGCATCAGTTGATTGGAATATCTCATTATTTCAGAATTTAACCACGTAACATAAGAATGAAATGCGAATCAGGATGAATGATTCCTTTGGATGGTGGAAGAAAACAGATTCAAAGTTTTAATAGTATTTTGACTTGTTTGGTTTACTTAATATACTAAGTTGTCTTTTCACAAATGTTAATTTCATTATCAATGTATCAAAAAGTGTCTTCAGAACGAATAGAGGAGCCTTGAAAACAAAAAATGATGGGAGGCACTCTTTCTTTTGCAATAAAACCAATTAATATCAATAAGAAATGCAATTAAAGATCAAGGACTCCATTATTTGTTGGATTCGAATGAATTCATCTTATAAATGGTTCAAGGGCATTGTTTCCACAATGAATATACTTGTTAAGAATGATGCATAAGATAATTTCATAGTCGTTGCATGAAAAATAATCCTTGTAACAAAAAGAAATCCCTAATTTGCATCAGTAGATTGGAAACTCTCATCATTTCAGAATTTAACCACTTAACATTAGTATGAAATGCAAACCAACTTGAATGATACCTTTTATTAAAGGAGGAAAACAAATTCAGTGTTTTAATAGTATTTATACTTGTTTGTTTAAACTAATAAATAGGTTGTTTATCCACAAAAGATCATTTCATGATCCTGATGTCAAAAAGTGTGTTTGGAACTAAAACAGTAGCCTTTGTAACCAAAAATGATGGGAGGTACTCTTTCTTTCGCAATTCAACCAATCAACATTAATAAGAAAACCAATTGAAGATCATGGACTACACCCTTTGTTGGATTCGAATGTATTCATCTTATAGAAGGCTCATGGGCATTGTTTTCACAATGAATACAGTTGTTACAAATGAAACACAACATCATTTGGTGGTCATTGCATGATAAATAGTACTTGTAGCAGAAAGAGAGCCCTAATTAGAATCAATTGATTGGAATATCTCATTATTTTGGAATTTAACCACATAACATAAGAATGAAATGCAAACCAAGATGAATGATTCTTTTGGATGGTAGAAGAAAACAGATTCAAAGTTTTAATAGTATTTTGACTTCTTTGGTTTACTTAATATACTAAGTTGTCTATTCACAAACGTTAAATTCATGATAAATGTATCAAAACGTGTCTTCTGAACTAATAGAGGGACCTTGATAACAATAAATGATGGGAGGTACTCTTTCTTTCATAATACAACCAATTAATATCAATAGGAAATGCAATTGAAGATCAAGGACTCCATTATTTGTCGGATTTGAATGAATTCATCTTATAAATGGTTCAAGGGCATTGTTTCCACAATGAATATACTTGTTAAGAATGACGCATAAGATAATTTCATAGTGGTTGCATGAAAAATAATCCTTGTAACAAAAAGAAAACCTTAATTTGCATCAGTAGATTGGAAACTCTCATCATTTCAGAATTTAACCACTTAAGATTAGTATGAAATGCAAACCCACTTGAATGATTCATTTTATTAAATGAGGAAAACAGATTCAGTGTTTCAATAAAATTTATACTTATTTGTTTTAATTAATATACTAGATTGTCTCCCACAAAAGTTAATTTCATGATCCCGGTGTCAAAAAGTGTGTTTGGAACTAAAATAGCAGCCTCTGTAAAAAAAAATGATGGGAGATACTCTTTCTTTCGCAAGTCAACCAATCAACATTAATATAAAATGCAATTCAAGATCAAGCAAGGACTTCATTATTTGTTGGATTTGAATGAATTCATCTTATAAATGGTTCAAGGGCATTGTTTCCACAATGAATATACTTGTTAAGAATGACGCATAAGATAATTTCATAGTTGTTGCATGAAAAATAATTCTTGTAACAAAAAGAGGTCTCTAATTAGCATCAGTAGATTGGAAACTCTCATTATTTTGGAATTTAACCACTTAATAATAGTATCAAATGCAAACCAATTGAATGATACCTTTTATTAACGGAGGAAAATAGTTTCAGTGTTTCAATAGTATTTATACTTGTTTGTTTTAATTAATATACTAGCTTGTCTATCCACAAAAGTTAATTTCACGATCCTGGTGTCGAAACGTGTGTTTGGAACTAAAATAGCAGCCTTCATAACCAAAAATGATGGGAGGTAATCTTTCTTTCGTAATTCAACCAATCAACATTAATAAGAAATGCAATTCAAGATCAAGGACTACACCCTTTGTTGGATTTGAATGAATTCATCTTATTGATGGTTCATATTCATTGCATGAAAAATAATCCTTGTAACAAAAAAAGATCCCTAATTAGCATCAGTAGATTGGAAACTCTCATCATTTCAGAATTTAACAACTTAACATTAGTATGAAATGCAAACCCACTTGAATGATTGCTTTTATTAAATGTGGAAAACAGATTGAGTGTTTTAATGGAATTTATACTTATTTGTTTTAATTAATATACTAGGTTGTCTCCCACAAAATTTAGTTTCACGACGCTGGTGTCAAAAAGTGTGTTTGGAACTAAAACAACGGCCTCTCTAACAAAAAGTGATGGGAGATACTCTTTCATTCGGAATTCAACCAATCGACATTAATATGAAATGCAACTCGAGATCAAGACTACACCCTTTGATGGATTAGAATGAATTCATCATATAGATAGCTCATGGGCATTGTTTTCACTATGAATACAGTTGTTACAAATGAAATATAAGATCATTTCATGGTCGTTGCATGATAAATAGTACTTGTAGCAAAAAGAGAACCCTAATTAGCATCAGTTGATTGGAATATCTCATTATTTCAGAATTTAACCACATAACATTAGAATGAAATGCAAACCAAGATGAATGATTCCTTTGGATGGTGGAAGAAAACAAATTCAAAGTTTTAATAGTATTTTGACTTGTTTGGTTTACTTAATATACAAGGTTGTCTACCCACAAATGTAAATTTCATGATCAATGTATCAAAAAGTATCTTCAGAACTAATAGAGGAGCCTTGATAACTGAAAATGATGGGAGGTACTCTTTCTTTTGGAATTCCACCAATCAATATCAATAAGAAATGAAATTGAAGATCAACGACTCCATTATTTGTTGGAGATGAATGAATTCATCTTATAAATGGTTCGAGGGCATTGTTTGCATAATGAATAGAGTTATTAAGAATCACACATAAGTGAATTTCATGGTTGTTGCATGAAAAATGATCCTTGTAACAAAAAGAGATCCCTATTTAGAATCAGTAGATTGGAAACTCTCATCATTTCAGAATTTAACAACTTAAGATTAGTATGAAATGCAAACCCACTTGAATGATTCTTTTTATTAAATGAGGAAAACAGATTCAGTGTTTCAATAGAATTTATACTTATTTGCTTTAATTAATATACTAGATTGTCTCCCACAAAAGTTAATTTCATGATCCCGGTGTCAGAAAGTGTGTTTGGAACTAAAATAGCAGCCTCTGTAACAAAAAATGATAGGAGATACTCTTTCTTTCGTAATTCAACCAATCAACATTACTATAAAATGCAATTCAAGATCAAGGACTACACCCTTTGATGGATTTGAATGAATTCATCTTATAGATGGTTCATGGGCATTGTTTTCACAATGAATACAGTTGTTACAAATGAAACATAAGATCATTTCACGGTCGTTGCATGATAAATAGTACTTGTAGCAGAAAGAGAACCCTAATTAGCATCAGTTGATTGGAATATCTCATTATTTCAGAATTTAACCACATAACATAAGAATGAAATGCAAACCAAGATGAATGATTCCTTTGGATGGTGGAAGAAAACAGATTCAATGTTTTAATAGTATTTTGACTTGTTTCGTTTACTTAATATACTAGGTTGTCTATCTACAAATGTTAATTTTATGATCAATGTATCAAAAATTGTCTTCAGAACTAATAGAGGAGCCTTGATAACAAAAAATTGATGGCAGGTACTCTTTCTTTTGGAATTAAACCAATCAATATCAATAAGAAATGCAATTCAAGATCAAGGATTCCAGTCTTTGTGGGATTTGAATGAATTCATCTTATAGATGGTTCATGAGCATTGTTTTCGCAATGAATATAGTTGTTACAAATGAATAATAAGATCATTTGATGGCTTTTGCATCATAAATAGTAGTTGTAGCAAAAAGAGAACCCTAATTAGCATCAGTTGATTGGAATATCTCATTATTTCGGAATTTATCCACATAGCATAAGAATGAAATGTAAACAAAGACGAATGATTCCTTTGGATGGTGGAAGAAAACAGATTCAATGTTTTAATTGTATTTAGACTAGTTTGGCTTACATAATATATTAGGTTGCCTATCCACAAATATTAATTTCATGATAAATGAATCAAAAAGTTTCTTCAGAACTAATAGAGGAGCCTTGATCACCGAAAATGATGGGAGGTACTCTTTCTTTCGGAATTCAACCAATCAATATCAATAAGAAATGCAATTGAAGATCAAGGACCCCATTATTTATTGGATTTGAATGAATTCATCATATAAAAGCTTCAAGGGCATTGTAAACCAACTTGAAAAATAATCCATTATTGCAGAAGAATCCTTGTAACAAAAAGAGATCCCTAACTAGCATCAGTAGATTAGGAACTCTCATTATTTTGGAATTTAACCACTTAATATTAGAATGAAATGCAAATCAACTTGAATGATACCTTTTATTAAAGGAGGAAAACAGATTTAGTGTTTTAATAGTATTTATACTTGTTTGTTTTAACTAATATAATAGGTTGTGTTTATCCACAAAAGATAATTTCATGATCCTGATGTCAAAAAAAGTGTGTTTCAAACAAAAACAGTAGCCTTTGTAACTAAAAATGATGGGAGGTACTCTTTCCCTCGCAATTCAACCAATCAACATTAATAAGAAAACCAATTGAAGATCATGGACTACACCCTTTGTTGAATTAGAATGAATTCATCTTATAGAAGGCTCATGGGCATTGTTTTCACAATGAATACAGTTGTTACAAATGAAACACAACATCATTTGATGGTCGTTGCATGATAAATAGTACTTGTAGCAGAAAGAGAACCCTAATTAGAATCAATTGATTGGAATATCTCATTATTTTGGAATTTAACCACATAACATAAGAATGAAATGCAAACCAAGATGAATGATTCTTTTGGATGGTGGAAGAAAACAGATTCAAAGTTTTAATAGTATTTTGACTTCTTTGGTTTACTTAATATACTAAGTTGTCTATTCACAAACGTTAAATTCATGATCAATGTATCAAAACGTGTCTTCTGAACTAATAGAGGGGCCTTGATAACAAAAAGTGATGGGAGGTATTCTTTCTTTCGGAATACAACCAATTAATATCAATAGGAAATGCAATTGAAGATCAAGGACTCCATTATTTGTTGGATTTGAATGAATTCATCTTATAAATGGTTCAAGGGCATTGTTTCCACAATGAATATACTTGTTAAGAATGACACATAAGATAATTTCATAGTTGTTGCATGAAAAATAATTCTTGTAACAAAAAGAGGTCTCTAATTAGCATCAGTAGATTGGAAACTCTCATTATTTTGGAATTTAACCACATAATAATAGTATCAAATGCAAACCAATTGAATGATAACTTTTATTAAAGGAGGAAAACAGTTTCAGTGTTTCAATAGTATTTATACTTGTTTGTTTTAATTAATATACTAGCTTGTCTACCCATAAAAGTTAATTTCACGATCCTGGTGTCGAAACGTCTGTTTGGAACTAAAACAGCAGCCTTCACAACCAAAAATGATGGGATGTGCTCTTTCTTTCGTAATTCAACCAATCAACATTAATAAGAAATGCAATTCAAGATCAAGGACTACACCCTTTGTTGGATTTGAATGAATTCATCTTATTGATGGTTCATAGTCATTGCATGAAAAATAATCCTTGTAATGAAAAAAGATCCCTAATTAGCATCAATAGATTGGAAACTCTCATCATTTCAGAATTTAACAACTTAACATTAGTATGAAATGCAAACCCACTTGAATGATTGCTTTTATTAAATGTGGAAAACAGATTCAGTGTTTCAATGGAATTTATACTTATTTGTTTTAATTAATATATTAGGTTGCCTCCTACAAAAGTTAGTTTCACGATCCCGGTGTCAAAAAGTGTGTTTGGAACTAAAACAGCGGCCTCTGTAACAAAAAATGATGGGAGATACTCTTTCTTTCGCAATTCAACCAATCAACATTAATATGAAATGCAACTGAAGATCAAGACTACACCCTTTGATGGATTAGAATGTATTCATCATATAGATGTCTCATGGGCATTGTTTTCACTATGAATACAGTTGTTACAAATGAAACATAAGATCATTTCACGGTCGTTGCATGGTAAATAGTACTTGTAGCAAAAAGAGAACCCTAATTAGCATCAGTTGATTGGAATATCTCATTATTTTCGAATTTAACCATATAACATAAGAATGAAATGCAAACCAAGATGAATGATTCCTTTGGATGGTGGAAGAAAACAAATTCCAAGTTTTAATAATATTTTGACTTGTTTGGTTTACTTAATATACAAGGTTGCCTATCCACAAATGTAAATTTGATGATCAATGTGTCAAAAAGAGTCTTCAGAACTAATAGAGGAGCCTTGATAACTGAAAATGATGGGAGGTACTCTTTCTTTTGGAATTCCACCAATCAATATCAATAAGAAATGCAATTGAAGATCAAGGACTCCATTATTTGTTGGAGATGAATGAATTCATCTTATAAATGGTTCGAGGGCATTGTTTGCATAATGAATAGAGTTATTAAGAATAACACATAAGTGAATTTCATGGTTGTTGCATGAAAAATGATCCTTGTAACAAAAAAGAGATCCCTATTTAGAATCAGTAGATTGGAATTCAACCAATCAACATTAATATAAAAATGCAATTCAAGATCAAGGGCTACACCCTTTGATGGATTTGAAAGAATTCATCTTATAGATGGTTCATGGGTATTGTTTTCACAATGAATACAGTTGTTACAAATGAAACATAAGATCATTTCACAGTCGTTGCATGATAAATAGTACTTGTAGCAGAAAGAGAACCCTAATTAGCATCAATTGATTGGAATATCTCATTATTTCAGAATTTAACCACATAACATAAGAATGAAATGTAATCCAAGATGAATGATTCCTTTGGATGGTGGAAGAAAACATATTCAAAGTTTTAATAGTATTTTTCCTTGTTTGGTTTACTTAAAATACTATGTTGTCTATCTACAAATGTTAATTTCATGATCAATGTATCAAAAAGTATTTTCAAAACTAATAGAGGATCCTTGATAACGAAAAATGATGGCAGGTACTCTTTTTTTCGGAATTCAACCAATCAATATCAATAAGAAATGCAATTGAAGATCAAGGACTCCATTATTTGTTGGATTTGAATGAATTCATGTTATATATGGTTCAAGGGCATTGTTTCTGCAATGAAGATACTTGTTAAGAATGACACATAAGGTAATTTCATAGTCGTTGCATGAAAAATATTCCTTGTAACAAAAAGAGATCCTTAATTAGCATCAGTAGATTGGAAACTCTCATTATTTTGGACTTCAACCACATAACATTAGTATGAAATGCAAACCCACTTGAATGATTCCTTTTATTAAATGATGAAAACAGATTCAATGATTCAATAGAATTTATACTTATTTGTTTTAATTAATATACTAGCTTGTCTACCCACAAAGGTCAATTTCATGATCCCAGTGTCCAAATGTGTGTTTGGAATTAAAACAGCAGCTTGTGTAACCAATAATGAGGGGACATACTCTTTCTTTAGCAATTCAACCAATCAACATTAATAAGAAATGCAATTCAAGATCAAGCACTACACCCTTTGATGGATTTGAATGAATTCATCTTATAGATGGCTTATGGGCATTGTTTTCATAATGAATACATTTGTTAGAAATGAAAAATAAGATCTTTTCATGGTCATTGCATGATAAATAATACTTGTAACAAAAAGAGAACCCTCATTAGCATCAGTTGATTGGAATATCTCAGTATATCAGAATTTAACCACATAACATAAGAATGAAATGCAAATCAGGATGAATGATTCCTTTGGATGGTGGAAGAAAACAGATTCAAAGTTTTAATAGTATTTTGACTTCTTTGGTTTACTTAATATACTAGGTTGTCTTTTGACAAATGTTAATTTCATGATCAATGTATCAAAAAGTGTCTTCAGAACGAATTGAGGAGCCCTGAAAACAAAAATGATGGGAGGCACTCTTTCTTTTGCAATACAACCAATTAATATCAATAAGAAATGCAATTGAAGATCAAGGACTCCATTATTTGTTGGATTTGAATGAATTCATCTTATAAATGGTTCAAGGGCATTGTTTCCACAATGAATATACTTGTTAAGAATGACGCATAAGATAATTTCATAGTCGTTGCATGAAAAATAATCCTTGTAACAAAAAGAGGTCTCTAATTAGCATAAGTAGATTGGAAACTCTCATTATTTTGGAATTTAACCACTTAATAATAGTATGAAATGCAAACCCACTTGAATGATTCCTTTTATTAAATGATGAAAACAGATACAATGATTCAATAGAATTTATACTTGTTTGTTTTCCTTTATATACTAGCTTGTCTACCCACAAAAGTTAATTTCATGATCCCGGTGTCCAAATGTGTGTTTGGAATTAAAATAGCAGCCTGTGTAACCAATAATGAGGAGACATACTCTTTCTTTAGCAATTTAACCAATCAACATTAATAAGAAATGCAATTCAAGATCAAGCACTATACCCATAGATGGATTTGAATGAATTCATCTTATACAGCTCATGGGCATTGTTTTCACAATGAATACAGTTGTTAGAAATGAAAAATAAGATCATTTCATAGTCGTTGCATGATAAATAATACTTGTAGCAAAAAGAGAACGCTCATTAGCATCAGTTGATTGGAATATCTCATTATTTCAGAATTTAACCACGTAACATAAGCATGAAATGCAAAGCAGGATGAATGATTCCTTTGGATGGTGGAAGAAAACAGATTCAATGTTTTAATAGTATTTTGACTTGTTTGGTTTACTTAATATACTAAGTTGTCTTTTCACAAATGTTAATTTCATTATCAATGTATCAAAAAGTGTCTTCAGAACTAATAGAGGAGCCTTGAAAACAAAAAATGATGGGAGGCACTCTTTCTTTTGCAATACAACCAATTAATAACAATAAGAAATGCAATTGAAGATCAAGGACTCCATTATTTGTTGGATTTGAATGAATTCATCTTATAAATGGTTTAAGGGCATTGTTTCCACAATGAATATACTTGTTAAGAATGATGCATAAGATAATTTCATAGTCGTTGCATGAAAAATAATCCTTGTAACAAAAAGAAATCCCTAATTTGCATCAGTAGATTGGAAACTCTCATCATTTCAGAATTTAACCACTTAACATTAGAATGAAATGGAAACCCACTTGAATGATTCCTTTTATAAAATGAGGAAAATAGATTCAGTGTTTCAATAGAATTTATACTTATTTGTTTTAATTAATATACTAGGTTGTCTCCCACAAAAGTTAATTTCATGATCCCGGTGTCAAAAAGTATGTTTGGAACAAGAACAGCAGCCTTCGTAACAAAAAATGATGGGAGATACTCTTTCTTTCGCAATTCAACCAATCAACATTAATATGAAATCCAATTCAAGATCAAGTGCTACACCCTTTGATGGATTTGAATGAATTCATCTTATAGATGGTTCAAGGGCATTGTTTTCACAATGAATACAGTTGTTACAAATGAAACATAAGATCATTTCATGGTTGTTGCATGATAAATAGTACTTGTAGCAGAAAGAGAACCCTAATTAGCATCAATTGATTGGAATATCTCATTATTTTGGAATTTAACCACATAACATAAGAATGAAATGCAAACCAAGATGAATGATTCCTTTGGATGGTGGAAGAAAACAGATTCAATGTTTTAATAGTATTTTGACTTGTTTCGTTTACTTAATATACTAGGTTGTCTATCTACAAATGTTAATTTTATGATCAATGTATCAAAACGTGTCTTCAGAACTAATAGAGGAGCCTTGATAACCAAAAATGATGGCAGGTACTCTTTCTTTTGGAATTAAACCAATCAATATCAATAAGAAATGCAATTCAAGATCAAGGACTCCAGTCTTTGTGGGATTTGAATGAATTCATCTTATAGATGGTTCATCAGCATTGTTTTCGCAATGAATACAGTTGTTACAAATGAATAATAAGATCATTTGATGGTTGTTGCATCATAAATAGTAGTTGTAGCAAAAAGACAACCCTAATTAGCATCAGTTGATTGGAATATCTCATTATTTCGGAGTTTATCCACATAGCATAAGAATGAAATGCAAACAAAGACGAATGATTCCTTTGGATGGTGGAAGAAAACAGATTCAATGTTTTAATTGTATTTAGACTAGTTTGGCTTACATATTATATTAGGTTGTCTATCCACAAATATTAATTTCATGATAAATGAATCAAAAAGTTTCTTCAGAACTAATAGAGGAGCCTTGATCACCGAAAATGATGGGAGGTACTCTTTGTTTCGGAATTCAACCAATCAATATCAATAAGAAATGCAATTGAAGATCAAGGACTCCATTATTTATTGGATTTGAATGAATTCATCATATAAAAGCTTCAAGGGCATTGTAAACCAACTTGAAAAATAATCCATTATTGCAGAAGAATCCTTGTAACAAAAAGAGATCCCTAACTAGCATCAGTAGATTAGAAACTCTCATTATTTTGGAATTTAACCACTTAACATTAGAATGAAATGCAAACCAACTTGAATGATACCTTTTATTAAAGGAGGAAAACAGATTCAGTGTTTTAATAGTATTTATACTTGTTTGTTTTAACTAATATAATAGGTTGTTTATCCACAAAAGATAATTTCATGATCCTGACGTCAAAAAGTGTGTTTGGAACTAAAACAGTAGCCTTTGCAACCAAAAATGATGGGAGGTACTCTTTCATTTGCAATTCAACCAATCAACATTAATAAGAAAACCAATTGAAGATCATGGACTACACCCTTTGTTGGATTAGAATGAATTCATCTTATAGAAGGCTCATGAGCATTGTTTTCACAATGAATACAGTTGTTACAAATGAAACACAAGATCATTTGATGGTCGTTGCATGATAAATAGTACTTGTAGCAAAAAGAGAACGCTAATTAGAATCAATTGATTGGAATATCTCATTATTTTGGAATTTAACCACATAACATAAGAATGAAATGCAAACTAAGATGAATGATTCCTTTCGATGGTGGAAGAAAACAGATTCAAAGTTTTAATAGTATTTTGACTTGTTTGGTTTACTTAACATACAAGGTTGTCTATCCACAAATGTAAATTTCATGATCAATGTGTCAAAAAGTGTCTTCAGAACTAATAGAGGAGCCTTAATAACTGAAAATGATGGGAGGTACTCTTTCTTTTGGAATTCCACCAATCAATATCAATAAGAAATGCAATTGAAGATCAGGGACTCCATTATTTGTTGGACATGAATGAATGCATCATATAAATGGTTCAAGGGCATTGTTTGCATAATGAATAGAGTTATTAAGAATCACACATAAGTGAATTTCATGGTTGTTGCGTGAAAAATGATCCTTGTAACAAAAAGAGATCCCTATTTAGAATCAGTAGATTGGAAACTCTCATCGTTTCAGAATTTAACCACTTTAGATTAGTATGAAATGCAAACCCACTTGAATGATTCCTTTTATTAAATGAGGAAAACAGATTTAGTGTTTCAATAGAATTTATACTTATTTGTTTTAATTAATATACTGGATTGTCTCCCACAAAAGTTAATTTCATGATATCGGTGTCAGAAATTGCGTTTGGAACTAAAATAGCAGCCTCTATAACAAAAAATGATGGGAGATACTCTTTCTTTCGCAATTCAACCAATCAACATTAATATGAAATGCAATTCAAGAACAAGGACTACACCCTTTGATGGATTTGAATAAATTCATCTTATAGATGGTTCATGGGCATTGTTTTCACAATGAATACAGTTTTTACAAATGAAACATAAGATCATTTCATGGTCATTGCATGATAAATAATACTTGTAACAAAAAGAGAACCCTCATTAGCATCAGTTGATTGGAATATCTCATTATTTCAAAATTTAACCACGTAACATAAGAATGAAATGCAAATCAGGATGAATGATTCCATTGGATGGTGGAAGAAAATAGATTCAAAGTTTTAATAGTATTTTGACTTCTTTGGTTTACTTAATATACTAAGTTGTCTATTCACAAATGTTAAATTCATGATCAATGTATCAAAACGTGTCTTCTAAACTAATAGAGGGGCGTTGGTAACAAAAAATGATGGGAGGTACTATTTGTTTTGGAATACAACCAATTAATATCAATAGGAAATGCAATTGGAGATCAAGGACTCCATTATTTTTTGGATTTGAATGAATTCATCTTATAAATGGTTCAAGGGCATTGTTTCCACAATGAATATACTTATTAAGAATGATGCATAAGATAATTACATAGTCGTTGCATGAAAAATAATCCTTGTAACAAAAAGAAATCCCTAATTTGCATCAGTAGATTGGAAACTCTCATCATTTCAAAATTTAACCAATTAACATTACTATGAAATGAAAATCCACTTGAATGATTCCTTTTATTAAATGAGGAAAACAGATTCAGTGTTTTAATAGAATTTATACTTATTTGTTTTAATTAATATACTTGGTTGTCTCGCACAAAAGTTAATTTCATGATCCCGGTGTCAAAAGGTATGCTTGGAACTAGAACAACAGCCTCTGTAACAAAAAATGATGAGAGATACTCTTTCTTTCGCAATTCAACCAATCAACATTAATATGGAATGCAATTCAAGATCAAGGACTACACCCTTTGATGGATTTGAATGAATTCATCGTATAGATGGTTCGTGGGCATTGTTTTCACAATGAATACAGTTGTTACAAATGAAACATAAGATCATTTCATGGTTGTTGCATGATAAATAGTACTTGTAGCAGAAAGAGAACCCTAATTAGCATCAGTTGATTGGAATATCTCATTATTTTGGAATTTAACCACATAACATAAGAATGAAATGCAAACCAAGATGAATGATTCCTTTGGATGGTGGAAGAAAACAGATTCAATGTTTTAATAGTATTTTGACTTGTTTCGTTTACTTAATATACTAGGTTGTCTATCTACAAATGTTAATTTTATGATCAATGTATCAAAAAGTGTCTTCAGAACTAATAGAGGAGCCTTGATAACCAAAAATGATGGCAGGTACTCTTTCTTTTGGAATTAAACCAATCAATATCAATAAGAAATGCAATTCAAGATCAAGGACTCCAATATTTGTGGAATTTGAATGAATTCATCTTATAGATGGTTCATTAGTATTGTTTTTGCAATGAATACAGTTGTTACAAATGAATAATAAGATCATTTGATGGTTGTTGCATCATAAATAGTAGTTGTAGCAAAAAGAGAACCCTAATTAGCATCAGTTGATTGGAATATCTCATTATTTCGGAATTTATCCACATAGCATAGGAATGAAATGCAAACAAAGACGAATGATGCCTTTGGATGGTGGAAGAAAACAGATTCAATGTTTTAATTGTATTTAGACTAGTTTGGCTTACATAATATATTAGGTTGTCTATCCACAAATATTAATTTCATGATAAATGAATCAAAAAGTTTCTTCAGAACTAATAGAGGAGCCTTGATCACCGAAAATGATGGGAGGTACTCTTTGTTTCGGAATTCAACCAATCAATATCAATAAGAAATGCAACTGAAGATCAAGGACTCCATTATTTATTGGATTTGAATGAATTCATCATATAAAAGCTTCAAGGGCATTGTAAACCAACTTGAAAAATAATCCATTATTGCAGAAGAATCCTTGTAACAAAAAGAGATCCCTAACTAGCATCAGTAGATTAGAAACTCTCATTATTTTGGAATTTAACCACTTAACATTAGAATGAAATGCAAACCAACTTGAATGATACCTTTTATTAAAGGAGGAAAACAGATTCAGTGTTTTAATAGTATTTATACTTGTTTGTTTTAACTAATATAATAGGTTGTTTATCCACAAAAGATAATTTCATGATCCTGATGTCAAAAAGTGTGTTTGGAACTAAAACAGTAGCCTTTGCAACCAAAAATGATGGGAGGTACTCTTTCATTTGCAATTTAACCAATCAACATTAATAAGAAAACCAATTGAAGATCATGGACTACACCCTTTGTTGGATTAGAATGAATTCATCTTATAGAAGGCTCATGAGCATTGTTTTCACAATGAATACAGTTGTTACAAATGAAACACAAGATCATTTGATGGTCGTTGCATGATAAATAGTACTTGTAGCAAAAAGAGAACCCTAATTAGAATCAATTGATTGGAATATCTCATTATTTTGGAATTTAACCACATAACATAAGAATGAAATGCAAACTAAGATGAATGATTCCTTTGGATGGTGGAAGAAAACAGATTCAAAGTTTTAATAGTATTTTGACTTGTTTGGTTTACTTAATATACAAGGTTGTTTATCCACAAATATAAATTTCATGATCAATGTGTCAAAAAGTGTCTTCAGAACTAATAGAGGAGCCTTGATAACTGAAAATGATGGGAGGTACTCTTTCTTTTGGAATTCCACCAATCAATATCAATAAGAAATGCAATTGAAGATCAGGGACTCCATTATTTGTTAGAGATGAATGAATTCATCTTATAAATGGTTCCAGGGCATTGTTTGCATAATGAATAAAGTTATTAAGAATCACACATAAGTGAATTTCATGGTTGTTGCGTGAAAAATGATCCTTGTAACAAAAATAGATCCCTATTTAGAATTAGTAGATTGGAAACTCTCATCATTTCAGAATTTAACCACTTTAGATTAGTATGAAATGCAAACGCACTTGAATGATTCCTTTTATTAAATGAGGAAAACAGATTCAGTGTTTCAATAGAATTTATACTTATTTGTTTTAATTAATATACTAGATTGTCTCCCACAAAAGTTAATTTCATGATATCGGTGTCAGAAATTGCGTTTGGAACTAAAATAGCAGCCTCTATAACAAAAAATGATGGGAGATACTCTTTCTTTCGCAATTCAACCAATCAACATTAATATAAAATGCAATTCAAGATCAAGGACTACACCCTTTGATGGATTTGAATAAATTCATCTTATAGATGGTTCATGGGTATTGTTTTCGCAATGAATACAGTTTTTACAAATGAAACATAAGATCATTTCATGGTCATTGCATGATAAATAATACTTGTAACAAAAAGAGAACCCTAATTAGCATCAGTTGATTGGAATATCTCATTATTTCAAAATTTAACCACGTAACATAAGAATGAAATGCAAATCAGGATGAATGATTCCATTGGATGGTGGAAGAAAATAGATTCAAAGTTTTAATAGTATTTTGACTTCTTTGGTTTACTTAATATACTAAGTTGTCTATTCACAAATGTTAAATTCATGATCAATGTATCAAAACGTGTCTTCTAAACTAATAGAGGGGCGTTGGTAACAAAAAATGATGGGAGGTACTCTTTCTTTTGGAATACAACCAATTAATATCAATAGGAAATGCAATTGGAGATCAAGGACTCCATTATTTGTTGGATTTGAATGAATTCATCTTATAAATGGTTCAAGGGCATTGTTTCCACAATGAATATACTTATTAAGAATGATGCATAAGATAATTTCATAGTCGTTGCATGAAAAATAATCCTTGTAACAAAAAGAAATCCCTAATTTGCATCAGTAGATTGGAAACTCTCATCATTTCAGAATTTAACCACTTAACATTAGTATGAAATGAAAATCCGCTTGAATGATTCCTTTTATTAAATGAGGAAAACAGATTCAGTGTTTCAATAGAATTTATACTTATTTGTTTTAATTAATATACTTGGTTGTCTCCCACAAAAGTTAATTTCATGATCCCGGTGTCAAAAAGTATGCTTGGAACTAGAACAACAGCCTCTGTAACAAAAAATGATGGGAGATACTCATTCTTTCGCAATTCAACCAATCAACATTAATATGAAATGCAATTCAAGATCAAGGACTACACCCTTTGATGGATTTGAATGAATTCATCGTATAGATGGTTCGTGGGCATTGTTTTCACAATGAATACAGTTGTTACAAATGAAACATAAGATCATTTCATGGTTGTTGCATGATAAATAGTACTTATAGCAGAAAGAGAACCCTAATTAGCATCAGTTGATTGGAATATCTCATTATTTTGGAATTTAACCACATAACATAAGAATGAAATGCAAACCAAGATGAATGATTCCTTTGGATGGTGGAAGAAAACAGATTCAATGTTTTAATAGTATTTTGACTTGTTTCGTTTACTTAATATACTAGGTTGTCTATCTACAAATGTTAATTTTATGATCAATGTATCAAAAAGTGTCTTCAGAACTAATAGAGGAGCCTTGATAACCAAAAATGATGGCAGGTACTCTTTCTTTTGGAATTAAACCAATCAATATCAATAAGAAATGCAATTCAAGATCAAGGACTCCAGTGTTTGTGGGATTTGAATGAATTCATCTTATAAATGGTTCATCAGCATTGTTTTCGCAATGAATACAGTTGTTACAAATGAATAATAAGATCATTTGATAGTTGTTGCATCATAAATAGTAGTTATAGCAAAAAGAGAACCCTAATTAGCATCAGTTGATTGGAATATCTCATTATTTCGGAATTTATCCACATAGCATAAAGAATGAAATGCAAACAAAGACGAATGATTCCTGTGGATGGTGGAAGAAAACAGATTCAATGTTTTAATTGTATTTAGACTAGTTTGGCTTACATAATATATTAGGTTGTCTATCCACAAATATTAATTTCATGATAAATGAATCAAAAAGTTTCTTCAGAACTAATAGAGGATCCATGATCACCGAAAATGATGGGAGGTACTCTTTGTTTCGTAATTCAACCAATCAATATCAATAAGAAATGCAATTGAAGATCAAGGACTCCATTATTTATTGGATTTGAATGAATTCATCATATAAAAGCTTCAAGGGCATTGTAAACCAACTTGAAAAATAATCCATTATTGCAGAAGAATCCTTGTAACAAAAAGAGATCCCTAACTAGCATCAGTAGATTAGAAACTCTCATTAGTTTGGAATTTAACCACTTAACATTAGAATGAAATGCAAACCAACTTGAATGATACCTTTTATTAAAGGAGGAAAACAGATTCAGTGTTTTAATAGTATTTATACTTGTTTGTTTTAACTAATATAATAGGTTGTTTATCCACAAAAGATAATTTCATGATCCTGATGTCAAAAAGTGTGTTTGGAAATAAAACAATAGCCTTTGTAACAAAAAATGATGGGAGGTACTCTTTCTTTCGCAATTCAACCAATCAACATTAATAAGAAAACCAATTGAAGATCATGGACTACACCCTTTGTTGGATTACAATGAATTCATCTTATAGAAGGCACATGGGCATTGTTTTCATAATGAATACAGTTGTTACAAATGAAACACAAGATCATTTGATGGTCGTTGGATGATAAATAGTACTTGTAGCAGAAAGAAAACCCTAATTAGAATCAATTGATTGGAATATCTCATTATTTTGGAATTTAACCACATAACATAAGAATGAAATGCAAACCAAGATGAATGATTCTTTTGGATGGTGGAAGAAAACAGATTCAAAGTTTTAATAGTATTTTGACTTCTTTGGTTTACTTAATATACTAAGTTGTCTATTCACAAACGTTAAATTCATGATCAATGTATCAAAACGTGTCTTCTGAACTAATAGAGGGGCCTTGATAACAAAAAATGATGGGAGGTACTCTTTCTTTTGGAATACAACCAATTAATATCAATAGGAAATGCAATTGAAGATCAAGGACTCCATTATTTGATGGATTTGACTGAATTCATCTTATAAATGGTTCAAGGGCATTGTTTCCACAATGAATATACTTGTTAAGAATGACGCATAAGATAATTTCATAGTTATTGCATGAAAAATAATTCTTGTAATAAGAAATGCAATTCAAGATCAAGGACTCCTTTATTTATTAGATTTGAATAAAGTCGTGTTATACATGGTTCATTTGCATTGTTTTCACAATGAATATAGTCATTAAGAAAGACAGAAAAGATAATTTTATGGTAATTGGATGAAAAATAATCCTTCTAACAACAAAAGTAGGCTGATTAGCCTAAGGCGATTAGAAAGTCACATTACTTATGAATTAAACCCCTTAAAATTAATGCCAAATGCTAACAAACATGAATGACTGCTGTGGCCAAAGGAAGTGAACAGATTTAGATTTTTAATACTGTTTAGACTTGTTTGTTGTAATTAATATGCTAAATTGTTTAGCGACAAATGTTAATTCTATGATCCCTCTATCCAAATGTCTGGTTGGAACAAAAAAATGAGCATTGATAACCAGAAATGATAGGAGGTACTCTTTATTTTGGAATTCAACCAATTAGTATCAATAAGAAATGCAATTCAAGATCAAGGACTCTGTTATTTATTAGATTTGAATGAAGTCATGTTATACATGGTTCATTTGCATTGTTTTCACAATGAATATAGTCATTAAGAAAGACAGAAAATATAATTTTATGGTAATTGGATGAAAAATAATCCTTCTAACAACAAAAGTAGGCTGATTAGCCTAAGGCGATTAGAAAGTCACATTACTTATGAATTAAACCACTTAATATTAATGCCAAATGCAAACCAGCATGAATGACTCCTTTGGCCGATACAAGTAAATAGATTTAGAGTTTTGATACTATTTAGACTTGTTTGTTTTAATTAATATGCTAAATTGTTTAGTCACAAATGTTAATTCTATGATCCCCCTATAAAAAAGTCTGTTTGCAACCAAAAAAAGAGCATTGATAAGCAGAAATGATAGGAGGTAATCTTTATTTTGGAATTTAACCAATTAGTATCAATAAGAAATGCAATTCAAGATCAAGGACTCCGTTATTTATTAGATTTGAATGAAGTCATGTTATACATGGTTCATTCGCATTGTTTTCACAATGAATATAGTCATTAAGAAAGACAGAAAAGATAATTTTATGGTAATTGGATGAAAAATAATCCTTCTAACAACAAAAGTAGAGTGATTAGCATAAGCTGGTAAGAAAGTCACATTATTTAGGAATGAAACCCCTTAAAATTAATGCCAAATGCAAACAAACATGAATGACTGCTGTGGCCAAAGGAAGTAAACAGATTTAGATTTTTAATACTGTTTAGACTTGTTTGTTGTAATTAATATGCTAAATTGTTTAGCGACAAATGTTAATTTTATGATCCCTCTATCCAAATGTCTGGTTGGAACCAAAAAAGGAGCATTGATAACCAGAAATGATAGGAGGTACTCTTTATTTTGGAATTCAACCAATTAATATCAATAAGAAATGCAATTCAAGATCAAGGACTCCTTTATTTATTAGATTTGAATGAAGTCATGTTATACATGGTTCATTTGCATTGTTTTCACAATGATTATAGTCATTAAGAAAGACAGAAAAGATAATTTTATGGCAATTGGATGAAAAATAATCCTTCTAACAACAAAAGTAGAGTGATTAGCATAAGCTGGTAATAAAGTCACATTATTTAGGAATGAAACCCCTTAAAATTAATGCCAAATGCAAACAAACATGAATGACTGCTGTGGCCAAAGGAAGTAAACAGATTTAGATTATTAATACTGTTTAGACTTGTTTGTTGTAATTAATACGCTAAATTGTTTAGCGACAAATGTTAATTCTATGATCCCTCTATCCAAATGTCTGGTTGGAACCAAAAAAGGAGCATTGATAACCAGAAATGATAGGAGGTACTCTTTATTTTGGAATTCAACCTATTAATATCAATAAGAAATGCAATTCAAGATCAAGGACTCCGTTATTTATTAGATTTGAATGAAGTCATGTTCTACATGGTTCATTTGCATTGTTTTCACAATGATTATAATCATTAAGAAAGACAGAAAAGATAATTTTATGGTAATTGGATGAAAAATAATCCTTCTAACAACAAAAGTAGAGTGATTAGCATATGTTGGTAAGGAAGTGACATTATTTAGGAATGAAACCCCTTAAAATTAATGCCAAATGCAAACAAACATGAATGACTGCTGTGGCCAAAGAAAGTAAATAGATTTAGATTTTTAATACTGTTTAGACTTGTTTGTTGTAATTAATATGCTAAATTGTTTAGCGACAAATGTTAATTCTATGATCCCTCTATCCAAATGTCTCGTTGGAACCAAAAAAGGAGCATTGATAACCAGAAATGATAGGAGGTACTCTTTATTTTGGAATTCAACCAATTAATATCAATAAGAAATGGAATTCAAGATCAAGGACTCCGTTATTTATTAGATTTGAATGATGTCATGTTATACATGGTTCATTTGCATTGTTTTCACAATGAATATAGTCATTAAGAAAGACAGAAAAGATAATTTTATGGTAATTGGATGAAAAATAATCCTTCTAACAACAAAAGTAGGCTGATTAGCCTAAGGCGATTAAGTCACATTACTTATGAATTAAAACACTTAATATTAATGCCAAATGCAAACCAGCATGAATGACTCCTTTGGCCGATGCAAGTAAATAGATTTAGAGTTTTGATACTATTTAGACTTGTTTGTTTTAATTAATATGCTAAATTGTTTAGTCACAAATGTTAATTCTATGATCCCTCTATCAAAAAGTCTGTTTGCAACCAAAAAAGGAGCATTGATAACCAGAAATGATAGGAGGTACTCTTTATTTTGCAATTCAACCAATTACTATCAATAAGAAATGCAATTCAAGATCAAGGACTCCGTTATTTATTAGATTTGAATGAAGTCATGTTATACATGGTTCATTTGCATTGTTTTCACAATGATTATAGTCATTAAGAAACACAGAAAAGATAATTTTATGGTAATTGGATGAAAAATAATCCTTCTAACAACAAAAGTAGAGTGATTAGCATAAGTTGGTAAGGAAGTGACATTATTTAGGAATGAAACCCCTTAAAATTAATGCCAAATGCAAACAAACATGAATGACTGCTGTGGCCAAAGGAAGTAAACAGATTTAGATTTTTAATACTGTTTAGACTTGTTTGTTGTAATTAATATGCTAAATTGTTTAGCGCGACAAATGTTAATTCTATGATCCCTCTATCCAAATGTCTGGTTGGAACCAAAAAAGGAGCATTGATAACCAGAAATGATAGGAGGTACTCTTTATTTTGGAATTCAACCAATTAATATCAATAAGAAATGCAATTAAAGATCAAGGACTCCGTTATTTATTAGATTTGAATGAAGTCATGTTATACATGGTTCATTTGCATTGTTTTCACAATGAATATAGTCATTAAGAAAGACAGAAAAAAGATAATTTTATGGTAATTGGATGAAAAATAATCCTTCTAACAACAAAAGTAGGCTGATTAGCCTAAGGCGATTAGAAAGTCACATTACTTATGAATTAAACCACTTAATATTAATGCCAAATGCAAACCAGCATGAATGACTCCTATGGGCGATACAAGTAAATAGATTTAGAGTTTTGATACTATTTAGACTCGTTTGTTTTAATTAATATGCTAAATTGTTTAGCGACAAATGTTAATTCTATGATCCCTCTCTATCAAAAAGTCTGTTTGCAACCAAAAAAGGAGCATTGATAACCAGAAATGATAGGAGGTACTCTTTATTTTGGAATTCAACCAATTACTATCAATAAGAAATGCAATTCAAGATCAAGGACTCCGTTATTTATTAGATTTGAATGAAGTCATGTTATACATGGTTCATTTGCATTGTTTTCACAATGATTATAGTCATTAAGAAAGACAGAAAAGATAATTTTATGGTAATTGGATGAAAAATAATCCTTCTAACAACAAAAGTAGAGTGATTAGCATAAGTTGGTAAGGAAGTGACATTATTTAGGAATGAAACCCCTTAAAATTAATGCCAAATGCAAACAAACATGAATGACTGCTGTGGCCAAAGGAAGTAAACAGATTTAGATTTTTAATACGTTTTAGACTTGTTTGTTGTAATTAATATGCTAAATTGTTTAGCGACAAATGTTAATTCTATGATCCCTCTATCCAAATGTCTGGTTGGAACCAAAAAAGGAGCATTGATAACCAGAAATGATAGGAGGTACTCTTTATTTTGGAATTCAACCAATTAATATCAATAAGAAATGCAATTCAAGATCAAGGACTCCGTTATTTATTACATTTGAATGAAGTCATGTTATACATGGTTCATTTGCATTGTTTTCACAATGATTATAGTTATTAAGAAAAACAGAAAAGAAAATTTTATGGTAATTGGATGAAAAATAATCCTTCTAACAACAAAAGTAGGCTGATTAGCCTAAGGCGATTAGAAAGTCACATTACTTATGAATTAAACCACTTAATATTAATGCCAAATGCAAACCAGCATGAATGACTCCTTTGGCCGATGCAAGTAAATAGATTTAGAGTTTTGATACTATTTAGACTTGTTTGTTTTAATTAATATGCTAAATTGTTTAGTCACAAATGTTAATTCTATGATCCCTCTATCAAAAAGTCTGTTTGCAAACCAAAAAAGGAGCATTGATAACCAGAAATGATAGGAGGTACTCTTTATTTTTGGAATTCAACCAATTACTATCAATAAGAAATGCAATTCAAGATCAAGGACTCTGTTATTTATTAGATTTGAATGAAGTCATGTTATACATGGTTCATTTGCATTGTTTTCACAATGATTATAGTCATTAAGAAACACAGAAAATATAATTTTATGGTAATTGGATGAAAAATAATCCTTCTAACAACAAAAGTAGAGTGATTAGCATAAGTTGGTAAGGAAGTGACATTATTTAGGAATGAAACCCCTTAAAATTAATGCCAAATGCAAACAAACATGAATGACTGCTGTGGCCAAAAGAAGTAAACAGATTTAGATTATTAATACTGTTTAGACTTGTTTGTTGTAATTAATATGCTAAATTGTTTAGCGACAAATGTTAATTCTATGATCCCTCTATCCAAATGTCTGGTTGGAACCAAAAAAGGAGCATTGATAACCAGAAATGATAGGAGGTACTCTTTATTTTGGAATTCAACCAATTAATATCAATAAGAAATGCAATTCAAGATCAAGGACTCCGTTATTTATTAGATTTGAATGAAGTCATGTTATACATGGTTCATTTGCATTGTTTTCACAATGAATATAGTCATTAAGAAAGACAGAAAAGATAATTTTATGGTAATTGGATGAAAAATAATCCTTCTAACAACAAAAAGTAGGCTGATTAGCCTAAGGCGATTAGAAAGTCACATTACTTATGAATTAAACCACTTAATATTAATGCCAAATGCAAACCAGCATGAATGACTCCTTTGGCCGATACAAGTAAATAGATTTAGAGTTTTGATACTATTTAGACTCGTTTGTTTTAATTAATATGCTAAATTGTTTAGCGACAAATGTTAATTCTATGATCCCTCTATCAAAAAGTCTGTTTGCAACCAAAAAAGGAGCATTGATAACCAGAAATGGTAGGAGGTACTCTTTATTTTGGAATTCAACCAATTACTATCAATAAGAAATGCAATTCAAGATCAAGGACTCCGTTATTTATTAGATTTGAATGAAGTCATGTTATACATGGTTCATTTGCATTGTTGTTTTCACAATGATTATAGTCATTAAGGAAGACAGAAAAGATAATTTTATGGTAATTGGATGAAAAATAATCCTTCTAACAACAAAAGTAGAGTGATTAGCATAAGTTGGTAAGGAAGTGACATTATTTAGGAATGAAACCCCTTAAAATTAATGCCAAATGCAAACAAACATGAATGACTGCTGTGGCCAAAGGAAGTAAACAGAGATTTAGATTTTTAATACTGTGTTTAGACTTGTTTGTTGTAATTAATATGCTAAAATTGTTTAGCGACAAATGTTAATTCTATGATCCCTCTATCCAAATGTCTGGTTGGAACCCAAAAAAGGAGCATTGATAACCAGAAATGATAGGAGGTACTCTTTATTTTGGAATTCAACCAATTAATATCAATAAGAAATGCAATTCAAGATCAAGGACTCCGTTATTTATTACATTTGAATGAAGTCATGTTATACATGGTTCATTTGCATTGTTTTCACAATGATTATAGTTATTAAGAAAAACAGAAAAGAAAATTTTATGGTAATTGGATGAAAAATAATCCTTCTAACAACAAAAGTAGGCTGATTAGCCTAAGGCGATTAGAAAGTCACATTACTTATGAATTAAACCACTTAATATTAATGCCAAATGCAAACCAGCATGAATGACTCCTATGGGCGATACAAGTAAATAGATTTAGAGTTTTGATACTTTTTAGACTCGTTTGTTTTAATTAATATGCTAAATTGTTTAGCGACAAATGTTAATTCTATGATCCCTCTAACAAAAAGTCTGTTTGCAACCAAAAAAGGAGCATTGATAAGCAAAAATGATAGGTGGTACTCTTTATTTTGGAATTCAACCAATTACTATCAATAAGAAATGCAATTCAAGATCAAGGACTCCGTTATTTATTAGATTTGAATGAAGTCATGTTATACATGGTTCATTTGCATTGTTTTCACAATGAATATAGTCATTAAGAAAGACAGAAAAGATAATTTTATGGTAATTGGATGAAAAATAATCCTTCTAACAACAAAAGTAGAGTGATTAGCATAAGTTGGTAAGGAAGTGACATTATTTAGGAATGAAACCCCTTAAAATTAATGCCAAATGCAAACAAACATGAATGACTGCTGTGGCCAAAGGAAGTAAACAGATTTAGATTTTTAATACGTTTTAGACTTGTTTGTTGTAATTAATATGCTAAATTGTTTAGCGACAAATGTTAATTCTATGATCCCTCTATCCAAATATCTGGTTGGAACAAAAAAAAGGAGCATTGATAACCAGAAATGATAGGAGGTACTCTTTATTTTGGAATTCAACCAATTAATATCAATAAGAAATGCAATTCAAGATCAAGGACTCCGTTATTTATTACATTTGAATGAAGTCATGTTATACATGGTTCATTTGCATTGTTTTCACAATGATTATAGTTATTAAGAAAGACAGAAAAGAAAATTTTATGGTAATTGGGATGAAAAATAATCCTTCTAACAACAAAAGTAGGCTGATTAGCCTAAGGCGATTAGAAAGTCACATTACTTATGAATTAAACCACTTAATATTAATGCCAAATGCAAACCAGCATGAATGACTCCTTTGGCCGATACAAGTAAAATAGATTTAGAGTTTTCATACTATTTAGACTTGTTTGTTTTAATTAATATGCTAAATTGTTTAGTCAGAAATCTTAATTCTATGATCCCTCTATCAAAAAGTCTGTTTGCAAACCAAAGAGGGAGCATTGATAAACCAGAAATGATAGGAGGTACTCTTTATTTTGGAATTCAACCAATTACTATCAATAAGGAAAAAATAATCCTTCTAACAACAAAAGTAGGCTGATTAGCCTAAGGCGATTAGAAAGTCACATTACTTATGAATTAAACCACTTAATATTAATGCCAAATGCAAACCAGCATGAATG
>JBAPLH010000744.1:0-62005 GCA_037897445.1 Ceriops zippeliana
ATTGGCCACAGCAGTGATTCATGTTTGTTTGCATTTGGCATTAATTTTAAGGGGTTTCATTCCTAAAGAATGTGACTTTCTTACCAGCTTATGCTAATCACTCTACTTTTGTTGTTAGAAGGATTATTTTTCATGCAATGACCATAAAAGTATCTTTTGTGTCTTTCTTAATGACTATATTCATTGTGAAAACAATGCCAATGAACCATCTATAACATGAATTCATTCAAATCTAATAAACAATGGAGTTCTTAATTTGAATTGCATTTCTTATTGATATTAATTGGTTGAATTCGAAAATAAAGAGTACCTCCTATCATTTCTAGTAATGAAGGCTCCTTTTTGGTTGCAAACAAACTTTTTGATCGAGGGATCATAGAATTAACATTTGTGACTAAACAATTTAGCATATTAATTAAAACAAACAAGTCTAAACATTATTAAAACTCTAAATCTATTTACTTCTATCGGCCAAAGGAGTCATTCATGTTGATTTGCATTTGGCATTAATATTTAGTGGTTTAGTTCATAAGTATTGTGACTTTCTAATCGCCTTAGGCTAATTAGCCTACTTTTGTTATTAGAAGGATTATTTATCATGCAATTACCATAAAATTATCTTTTCTATCTTTCTTAATGACTATATTCATTGTGAAAGCAATGCAAATGAATCATGTATAGCATGACATCATTCAATTCTAATAAACAGTGGACTCCTTCATCTTGAATTGGATTTCTTATTTATATTAATTGGTTGATTTCAAAAATAAAGATTACCACCTATCATTTCTGGTTATCAAGGCTCCTCTTTTAGTTCCAACCAGATTTTTTGATAGAGGGATCATAGAATTAACATTTGTGGCTAAACAATTTAGCATATTAATTAAAGCAAACAAGTCTAAAAAACATTAAAACTCTAAATCTGTTTACTTCCTTCAGCCATAGCAGTCATTCATGTTTGTTTGCATTTGGCATTAATTTTAAGGGGTTTCATTCCTAAATAATGTGACTTTCTTACCAGCTTATGCTAATCACTATACTTTTGTTGTTAGAAGGACTATTTTTCATGCAATGACCATAAAATTATCTTTTGTGTCTTTCTTAATGACTATATTCATTGTGAAAACAATGCCAATGAACCATCTATAACATGAATTCATTCAAATCTAAAAAAAAATGGAGTTCTTGATCTTAAATTGCATTGCTTATTGATATTAATTGGTTGAATTCGAAAATAAAGAGTAACTCCTATCATTTCTAGTAATGAAGGCTCCTTTTTGGTTGCAAACAGACTTTTTGATCGAGGGATCATAGAATTAACATTTGTGACTAAACAATTTAGCATATTAATTAAAACAAACAAGTCTAAACATTATTAAAACTCTAAATCTATTTACTTCTATTGGCCAAAGGAGTCATTCATGTTGGTTTGCATTTGGCATTAATATTTAGTGGTTTAATTCATAAGTACTGTGACTTTCTAATCGCCTTAGGCTAATTAGCCTACTTTTGTTATCAGAAGGATTATTTTTCATGCAATTACCATAAAATTATCTTTTCTCTCTTTCTTAATGACCATATTCATTATGAAAGCAATGCAAATGAACCATGTATAACATGACATCATTCAATTCTAATAAACAATGGTCTCCTTGATCTTGAATTGCATTTCTTATTTATATTAATTGGTTGAATTCCAAAATTAAGAGTACCTCCTATCATTTCCGATTATCAAGGCTCCTCTTTTGGTTCCAACCAGACTTTTTGATAGAGGGATCATAGAATTAACATTTGTGGCTAAACAATTTAGCATATTAATTAAAGCAAACAAGTCTAAACAATATTAAATCTCTAAATCTATTTACTTCCTTCGGCCACAGCAGTCATTCATTTTTGTTTGCATTTGGCATTAATTTTAAGGGGTTTCATTCCTAAATAATGTGACTTTCTTACCAGCTTATGCTAATCACTTTACTTTTGTTGTTAGAAGGAATATTTTTCATGCAAAGACCATAAAATTATCTTTTGTGTCTTTCTTAATGACTATATTCATTGTGAAAACAATGCCAATGAACCAACTATAACATGAATTCATTGAAATCTAATAAACAATGGAGTCCTTGATCTTGAATTGTATTTCTTATTGATATGAATTGGTTGAATTCGAAAATATAGAGTACCTCCTATCATTTCTATTTATCAAGGCTCCTCTTTTGGTTCCAACAGATTTTTTGATACAGGGATCATAGAATTAACATTTGTGATTAAACAATTTAGCCTATTAATTAAAACAAACAAGTCTAAACAGTATTAAATATCTAAATCTGTTTACTTCCATTGGCCACAGCAGTCATTCATGTTTGTTTGCATTTGGCATTAATTTTAAGTGGTTTCATCGCTAAATAATGTGACTTTCTTACCAGCTTATGCTAATCACTTTACTTTTGTTGTTAGAAGGACTATTTTTCATGCAATGACCATAAAATTATCTTTTGTGTCTTTCTTAATGACTATATTCATTGTGAAAACAATGCAAATGAACCATGTATAACATGACTTCATTCAAATCTATTAAATAACGGAGTCCTTGATCTTGAATTGCATTTCGTATTGATATTAATTGGTTAAATTGCAAAATAAAGAGTACCTCCTATCATTTCTGGTTATCAATGCTCCTTTTTTGGTTCCAACCAGACATTTGGATAGAGGGATCATAGAATTAACATTTGTGGCTAAACAATTTAGCATATTAATTAAAGCAAACAAGTCTAAACAGTATTAAAACTCTAAATCTGTTTACTTCCTTCGGCCACAGCAGTCATTCATGTTTGTTTGCTTTTGGCATTAATTTTTAGGGGTTTCATTCCTAAATAATGTGGCTTTCTTACCTGCTTATGCTAATCACTATACTTTTGTTGTTAGAAGGACTATTTTACAAGCAATGACCATAAAATTATCTTTTGTGTCTTTCTTAATGACTATATTCATTGTGAAAACCATGCCAATGAACCATCTATAACATGAATTCATTGAAATCTGATAAACAATGGAGTCGTTGATCTTGAATTGTATTTCTTATTGATATTAATTGGTTGAATTCGAAAACAAAATGTACCTCCTATCATTTCTAGTAATGAACGCTCCTTTTTGGTTGCAAACAGACTTTTTGATCGAGGGATCATAGAATTAACATTTGTGACTAAACAATTTAGCATATTAATTAAAACAAACAAGTCTAAACAGTATTAAAAATCTAAATCTGTTTACTTCCATTGGCCACAGCAGTCATTCATGTTTGTTTGCATTTGGCATTAATTTTAAGGGGTTTCATTCCTAAATAATGTGACTTTCTTACCAGCTTATGCTAATCACTCTACTTTTGTTGTTAGAAGGACTATTTTTCATGCAATGACCATAAAATTATCTTTTGTGTCTTCCTTAATCACTATATTCATTGTGAAAACAATGCCAATGAACCATCTATAACATGAATTCATTCAAATCTAATAAACAATGGAGTTCTTGATCTTGAATTGCATTTCTTATTGATATTAATTTGTTGAATTTGAAAATAAAGAGTACCTCCTATCATTTCTAGTTATCATCGTTTTTGGTTGCAAACAGACTTTTTGATCGAGGGATCATAGAATTAACATTTGTGACTAAACAATTTAGCATATTAATTAAAACAAACAAGTCTAAACAGTATTAAAACTCTAAATCTATTTACTTGTATCGGCCAAAGGAGTCATTCATGTTGGTTTGAATTTTGCATTAATATTAAGTGCTTTAATTCATAAGTAATGTGACTTTCTAATCGCCTTAGGCTACTCAGCCTATTTTTGTTGTTAGAAGGATTATTTTTCATCCAATTACTATAATATTATCTTTTCTGTCTTTCTTAATGACTATATTCAGTCTGAAAACAATGGAAATGAACCATGTATAACATGACTTCATTCAAATCTAATAAATAACGGAGTCCTTGATCTTGAATTGCATTTCTTATTGATATTAATTGGATGAATTCCAAAATAAAGTGTACCTCCTATCATTTCTGGTTATCAATGCTCCATTTTTGGTTCCAACCAGACATTTGGATAGAGGGATCTTAGAATTAACATTTATGACTAAACAATTTAGCATATTATTTAAAACAAACAAGTCTAAACAGTATTAAATATCTAAATCTGTTTACTTCCATTGGCCACAGCAGTCATTGATGTTTGTTTGCATTTGGCATTAATTTTAACGGGTTTCATTCCTAAATAATGGGACTTTCTTTCCAGCTTATTCTAATCACTCTACTTTTGTTGTTAGAAAGACTATTTTTCATGCAATGACCATAAAAGTATCTTTTGTGTCTTCCTTAATCACTATATTCATTGTGAAAACAATGCCAATGAACCATCTATAACATGAATTCATTCAAATCTAATAAACAATGGAGTTCTTGATCTTGAATTGCATTTCTTATTGATATTAATTTGTTGAATTTGAAAATAAAGAGTACCTCCTATCATTTCTAGTTATCATCGTTTTTGGTTGCAAACAGACTTTTTGATCGAGGGATCATAGAATTAACATTTGTGACTAAACAATTTAGCATATTAATTAAAAAAAACAAGTCTAAACATTATTAAAACTCTAAATCTATTTACTTCTATCGGCCAAAGGAGTCATTCATGTTGGTTTGCATTTGGCATTAATATTTAGTGGTTTAATTCATAAGTACTGTGACTTTCTAATTGCCTTAGGCTAATTAGCCTATTTTTGTTATTGGAAGGATTATTTTTCATGCAATTACCATAAAATGATCTTTTCTCTCTTTCTTTATGACTATATTCATTGTGAAAGCAATGCAAATGAATCATGTATAACATGACATCATTCAATTCTAATAAACAGTGGAATCCTTGATCTTGAATTGGATTTCTTATTTATATTAATTGGTTGATTTCAAAAATAAAGATTACCACCTATCATTTTTGGTTATCAAGGCTCCTCTTTTAGTTCCAACCAGACTTTTTGATAGAGGGATCATAGAATTAACATTTGTGGCTAAACAAATTAGCATATTAATTAAAGCAAACTAGTCTAAACAGTATTAAAACTCTAAATCTGTTTACTTCCTTCGGCCACAGCAGTCATTCATGTTTGTTTGCATTTGGCATTAATTTTTAGGGGTTTCATTCCTAAATAATGTGACTTTCTTACCAGCTTATGCTAATCACTCTACTTTTGTTGTTAGAAGGACAATTTTTCATGCAATGATCATAAAATTATCCTTTGTGTCTTTCTTAATGACTATATTCATTGTGAAAACAATGCCAATGAACCATCTATAATATGAATTCATTGAAATCTAACAAACAATGGAGTCATTGATCTTGAATTGTATTTCTTATTGATATTAATTGGTTGAATTAGAAAATAAAATGTACCTCCTATCATTTCTAGTAATGAAGGCTCCTTTTTAGTTGCAAACAGACTTTTTGATCGAGGGATCATAGAATTAACATTTGTGACTAAACAATTTAGCATATTAATTAAAACAAACAAGTCTAAACAGTATTAAAAATGTAAATCTGTTTACTTCTATTGGCCACAGCAGTCATTCATGTTTGTTTGCATTTGGCATTAATTTTAAGGGGTTTCATTCCTAAATAATGTCACTTTCTTACCAGCTCATTCTAATCACTCTACTTTTGTTGTTAGAAGGACTATTTTTCATGCAATGACCATAAAAGTATCTTTTGTGTCTTTCTTAATGACTATATTCATTGTGAAAATAATGCCAATGAACCATCTATAACATGAATTCCTTCAAATCTAATAAACAATGGAGTTCTTGATCATGAATTGCATTTCTTATTGATTGTAATTGGTTGAATTTGAAAATAAAGAGTACCTCCTATCATTTCTAGTTATCAAACCTCCTTTTTGGTTGCAAACAGACTTTTTGATAGAGGGATCATAGAATTAACATTTGTGACTAAACAATTTAGCATATTAATTAAAACAAACAAGTGTAAACAGTATTAAAAGTCTAAATCTATTTACTTGTATCGGCCAAAGGAGTCATTCATGTTTGTTTGCATTTGGCATTAATATTAAGTGGTTTAATTCATAAGTAATGTGACTTTCTAATCGCCATAGGCTAATCAGCCTATTTTTGTTGTTAGAAGGATTATTTTTCATCCAATTACCAAAATATTATCTTTTCTTTCTTTCTTAATGACTATATTCATTGTGAAAACAATGCAAATGAACCATGTATAACATCACTTCATTCAAATCTAATAAATAACGGAGTCCTTGATCTTGAATTGCATTTCTTATTGATATTAATTGGTTGAATTCGAAAATAAAGAGTACCTCCTATCATTTTTGGTTATCAATGCTCCTGTTTTGGTTCCAACTAGACATTTGGATAGAGGGACCATAGAATTAACATTTGTGGCTAATCAATTTAGCATATTAATTACAACAAACAAGTCTAAACAATATTAAAAATCTAAAACTGTTTACTTCCATTGGCCACAGCAGTCATTCATGTTTGTTTGCATTTGGCATTAATTTTAAGGCGTTTCATTCCTAAATAATGTGACTTTCTTACCAGCTTATGCTAATCACTTTACTTTTGTTGTTAGAAGGACTATTTTTCATGCAATGACCATAAAATTATCTTTTGTATCTTTCTTAATGACTATATTCATTGTGAAAACAATGCCAATGAACCATTTATAACATGAATTCATTGAAATCTAATAAACAATGGAGTCCTTGATCTTGAATTGTATTGCTTATTGATATGAATTGGTTGAATTCGAAAATAAAGAGTACCTCCTATCATTTCTATTTATCAAGGCTCCTCTTTTGGTTCCAAATAGACTTTGTCATACAGGGATCATAGAATTAACATTTGTGACTAAACAATTTAGCATATTAATTAAAACAAATAAGTCTAAACAGTATTAAAAATCTAAACCTGTTTACTTCCATTGGCCACAGCAGTCATTCATGTTTGTTTGCATTTGGCATTAATTTCAAGTGGTTTCATTCCTAAATAATGTGACTTTCTTAGCAGCTTACGCTAATCACTCTACTTTTGTTGTTAGAAGGATTATTTTTTATCCAATTTCCATAAAGTTATCTTTTCTGTCTTTCTTAATGACTATATACATTGTGAAAGCAATGCAAATGAACCATCTATAACATGACATCATTCAATTCTAACAAACAATGGACTCCTTGATCTTGAATTGCATTTCTTATTTATATTAATTGGTTGAATTCCAAAATAAAGAGTACCTCCTATCGTTTCTGGTTATCAATGCTCCTTTTTTGGTTCCAACCAGACATTTGGATAGAGGGATCAAAGAATTAACATTTGTGGCTAAACAATTTAGCATATTAATTACAACAAATAAGTCTAAACAGTATTAAAAGTCTAAACAGTATTAAAACTCTAAATCTATTTACTTGTATCGGTCGAAGGAGTTATTCATGTTGGTTTGCATTTGGCATTATTATTAAGTGGTTTAATTCATAAGTAATGTGACTCTCTAATTTAGGCTAATCAGCCTACTTTTGTTGTTAGAAGGATTATTTCTCATCCAATTACCATAAAATTATCTTTTCTGTCTTTCTTAATGACTATATTCATTGTGAAAACAATGCAAATGAACCATGTATAACATGACTTCTTTCAAATCTAATAAATAACGGAGTCCTTGATCTTGAATTGCATTTCGTATTGACATTAATTGGTTAAATTCGAAAATAAAGAGTACCTCCTATCATTTCTGGTTATCAATGCTCCTTTTTTTGTTCCAACCAGACATTTGGATAGAGGGATCATAGAATTAACATTTGTGACTAAACAATTTAGCATATTAATTAAAACAAACAAGTCTAAACATTATTAAAACTCTAAATCTATTTACTTCTATCGGCCAAAGGAGTCATTCATGTTGGTTTGCATTTGGCATTAATATTTAGTGGTTTAATTCATAAGTACTGTGACTTTCTAATTGCCTTAGGCTAATTAGCCTATTTTTCTTATTGGAAGGATTATTTTCCATGCAATTACCATAAAATGATCTTTTCTGTCTTTCTTTATGACTATATTCATTGTGAAAGCAATGCAAATGAATCATGTATAACATGACATCATTCAATTCTAATAAACAGTGGACTCCTTGATCTTGAATTGGATTTCTTATTTATATTAATTGGTTGATTTCAAAAATAAAGATTACCACCTATCATTTTTGGTTATCAAGGCTCCTCTTTTAGTTCCAACCAGACTTTTTGATAGAGGGATCATAGAATTAACATTTGCGGCTAAACAATTTAGCATACTAATTAAAGCAAACTAGTCTAAACAGTATTAAAACTCTAAATCTGTTTACTTCCTTCGGCCACAGTAGTCATTCATGTTTGTTTGCATTTGGCATTAATTTTTAGGGGTTTCATTCCTAAATAATGTGACCTTCTTACCAGCTTATGCTAATCACTCTACTTTTGTTGTTAGAAGGACTATTTTTCATGCAATGATCATAAAATTATCCTTTGTGTCTTTCTTAATGACTATATTCATTGTGAAAACAATGCCAATGAACCATCTATAACATGAATTCATTGAAATCTAACAAACAATGGAGTCCTTGATCTTGAATTGTATTTCTTATTGATATTAATTGGTTGAATTAGAAAATAAAATGTACGTCCTATCATTTCTAGTAATGAAGGCTTCTTTTTTAGTTGCAAACAGACTTTTTGATCGAGGGATCATAGAATTAACATTTGTGACTAAACAATTTAGCATATTAATTAAAACAAACAAGTCTAAACAGTATTAAAAATGTAAATCTGTTTACTTCCACTGGCCACAGTAGTCATTCATGTTTGTTTGCATTTGGCATTAATTTTAAGGGGTTTCATTCCTAAATAATGTGACTTTCTTACCAGCTCATTCTAATCACTCTATTTTTGTTGTTAGAAGGACTATTTTTCATGCAATTACCATAAAAGTATCTTGTGTGTCTTTCTTAATGACTATATTCATTGTGAAAATAATGCCAATGAACCATCTATAACATGAATTCCTTCAAATCTAATAAACAATGGAGTTCTTGATCATGAATTGCATTTCTTATTGATTGTAATTGGTTGAATTTGAAAATAAAGAGTACCTCCTATCATTTCGAGTTATCAAACCTCCTTTTTGGTTGCAAACAGACTTTTTGATAGAGGGATCATAGAATTAACATTTGTGACTAAACAATTTAGCATATTAATTAAAACAAACAAGTGTAGACAGTATTAAAACTCTAAATCTATTTACTTGTATCGGCCAAAGGAGTCATTCATGTTGGTTTGCATTTGGCATTAAAATTAAGTGGTTTAATTCATAAGTAATGTCACTTTCTAATCGCCTTAGGCTAATCAGCCTACTTTTGTTGTTAGAAGTATTATTTTTCATCCAATTACCATAAAATTATCTTTTCTTTCTTTCTTAATGACTATATTCATTGTGAAAACAATGCAAATGAACCATGTATAACATCACTTCATTCAACTCTAATAAATAACGGAGTCCTTGATCTTGAATTGCATTTCTTATTGATATTAATTGGTTGAATTCGAAAATAAAGAGTACCTCCTATCATTTCTGGTTATCAATGCTCCTGTTTTGGTTCCAACTAGACATTTCGATAAAGAGATCATAGAATTAACATTTGTGGCTAAACAATTTAGCATATTAATTACAACAAAGACGTCTAAACAATATTAAAAATCTAAATCTGTTTACTTCCATTGGCCACAGCAGTCATTCATGTTTGTTTGCATTTGGCATTAATTTTAAGGGGTTTCATTCCTAAATAATGTGACTTTCTTACTAGCTTATGCTAATCACTCTACTTTTGTTGTTAGAAGGGCTATTTTTCATGCAATGACCATAAAATTATCTTTTGTGTCTTTCTTAATGACTATATTCATTGTGAAAACAATGCCAATGAACCATCTATAACATGAATTCATTGAAATCTAATAAACAATGGAGTCCTTGATCTTTAATTGTATTGCTTATTGATATGAATTGGTTGAATTCGAAAATAAAGAGTACCTCCTATCATTTCTATTTATCAAGGCTCCTCTTTTGGTTCCAAACAGACTTTTTGATACAGGGATCATAGAATTAATATTTGTGACTAAACAATTTAGCATATTAATTAAAACAAACAAGTCTAAAGAGTATTAAAAACCTAAATCTGTTTACTTCCAATGGCCACAGCAGTCATTCATGTTTGTTTGCATTTGGCATTAATTTTAAGGGGTTTCATTCCTAAATAATGTGACTTTCTTACCAGCTTATTCTAATCCCTCTACTTTTGTTGTTAGAAGGACTATTTTTCATGCAATGACCATAAAAGTATCTTTTGTGTCTTTCTTAATGACTATATTCATTGTGAAAACAATGCCAATGAACCATCTATAACATGAATTCATTCAAATATAATAAACAATGGACTTCTTGATCTTGAATTGCATTTCTTATTGATATTAATTGGTTGAATTCGAAAATAAAGAGTACCTCCTATCATTTCCAGTAATGAAGGCTCCTTTTTGGTTGCAAACAGACTTTTTGATCTAGGGATCATAGAATTAACATTTGTGACTAAACAATTTAGCATATTAAATAAAACAAACAAGTATAAATAGTATTAAAACTCTAAATCTATTTACTTGTATCGGCCGAAGGAGTCATTCATGTTGGTTTGCATTTGGCATTATTATTAAGTGGTTTAATTCATAAGTAATGTGACTCTCTAATTTAGGCTAATCAGCCTACTTTTGTTATTAGAAGGATTATTTTTCTTGTAATTACCATAAAATTATCTTTTCTGTCTTTCCTAATGACTATATTCATTCTGAAAGCAATGCAAATGAATCATGTATAACATGACATCATTCAATTGTAATAAACAGTGGACTCCTTGATCTTGAATTGGATTTCTTATTTATATTAATTGGTTGATTTCAAAAATAAAGATCACCACCTATCATTTCTGGTTATCAAGGCTCCTCTTTTAGTTCCAACCAGACTTTTTGATTGAGGGATCATAGAATTAACATTTGTGGCTAAACAGTTTAGCATATTAATTAAAGCTAACAAGTTTAAACAATATTAAAACTCTAAATCTGTTTACTTCCTTCGGCCACAGCAGTCATTCATGTTTGTTTGCATTTGGCATGAATTTTAAGGGGTTTCATTCCTAAATAATGTGACTTTCTTACCAGCTTATTCTAATCACTCTACTTTAGTTGTTAGAAGGAATATTTTTCATGCAATGACCATAAAAGTATCTTTTGTGTCTTTCTTAATGTCTATATTCATTGTGAAAACAATGCCAATGAACCATCTATAACATGAATTCATTCAAATCTAATAAACAACGGAGTTCTTGATCTTGAATTGCATTTCTTATTGATTGTAATTGGTTGAATTTGAAAATAAAGAGTGCCTCCTATCATTTCTAGTTATCAAGGCTCCTTTTTGGTTGCAAACAGACTTTTTGATAGAGGGATCATGGAATTATCATTTGTGACTAAACAATTTAGCATATTAATTAAAACAAACAAGTCTAAACATTATTAAAACTCTAAATCTATTTACTTCCTTAGGCCACAGCAGTCATTCATGTTTGTTTGCATTTGGCATTAATTTTAAGGGGTTTCATTCCTAAATAATGAGACTTTCTTACCAGCTTATGCTAATCACTCTACTTTTGTTGTTAGAAGGAATATTTTTCATGCAATGACCATATAATTATCTTTTGTGTCTTTCTTAATGACTATATTCATTGTGAAAAAAATGCCAATGAACCATCTATAACATGAATTCATTCAAACCTAATAAACAATGGAGTTCTTGATCTTGAATTGCATTTCTTATTGATATTAATTTGTTGAATTCGAAAATAAAGAGTACCTCCTATCATTTCTAGTAATGAAGGCTCCTTTTTGGTTGCAAATAGACTTTTTGATCGAGGGATCATAAAATTAACATTTGTGACTAAACAATTTAGCATATTAATTAAAACAAACAAGTCTAAACATTATGAAAACTCTAAATCTATTTACTTCTATCGGCCAAAGGAGTCATTCATGTTGGTTTGGATTTGGCATTAATATTTAGTGGTTTAATTCATAAGTACTGTTACTTTCTAATCGCCGTAGGCTAATTAGCCTACTTTTGTTATTAGAAGGATTATTTTTCTTGTAATTACCATAAAATTATCTTTTCTGTCTTTCCTAATGACTATATTCATTCTGAAAGCAATGCAAATGAATCATGTATAACATGACATCATTCAATTGTAATAAACAGTGGACTCCTTGATCTTGAATTGGATTTCTTATTTATATTAATTGGTTGATTTCAAAAATAAAGATTACCACCTATCATTTCTGGTTATCAAGGCTCCTCTTTTAGTTCCAACCAGACTTTTTGATTGAGGGATCATAGAATTAACATTTGTGGCTAAACAGTTTAGCATATTAATTAAAGCTAACAAGTTTAAACAATATTAAAACTCTAAATCTGTTTACTTCCTTCGGCCACAGCAGTCATTCATGTTTTGTTTGCATTTGGCATGAATTTTAAGGGGGTTTCATTCCTAAATAATGTGACTTTCTTACCAGCTTATTCTAATCACTCTACTTTAGTTGTTAGAAGGAATATTTTTCATGCAATGACCATAAAAGTATCTTTTGTGTCTTTCTTAATGTCTATATTCATTGTGAAAACAATGCCAATGAACCATCTATAACATGAATTCATTCAAATCTAATATGCAATGGAGTTCTTGATCTTGAATTGCATTCCTTATTGATTGTAATTGGTTGAATTTGAAAATAAAGAGTGCCTCCTATCATTTCTAGTTATCAAGGCTCCTTTTTGGTTGCAAACAGACTTTTTGATAGAGGGATCATGGAATTAACATTTGTGACTAAACAATTTAGCATATTAATTAAAACAAACAAGTCTAAACATTATTAGAACTCTAAATCTATTTACTTGTATCGGCCAAAGGATTCATTCATGTTGGTTTGCATTTGGCATTAATATTAAGTGGTTTAATTCATAAGTAATGTGACTTTCTAATCGCCTTAGGCTAATCAGCCTACTTTTGTTGTTAGAAGGATTATTTTTCATCCAATTACCATAAAATTATCTTTTCTTTCTTTCTTAATGACTATATTCATTGTGAAAACAATGCAAATGAACCATGTTTAACATCACTTCATTCAAATCTAATAAATAACGGAGTCCTTGATCTTGAATTGCATTTCTTATTGATATTAATTGGTTGAATTCGAAAATAAAGAGTACCTCCTATCATTTCTTGTTATCAATGCTCCTGTTTTGGTTCCAACCAGACAATTGGATAGAGGGATCATAGAATTAACATTTGTGGCTAAACAATTTAGCATATTAATTACAACAAACAAGTCTAAACAGTATTAAAAATCTAAATCTGTTTACTTCCTTTGGCCACAGCAGTCATTCATGTTTGTTTGCATTTGGCATTAATTTTAATGGGTTTCATTCCTAAATAATGTGACTTTCTTACCAGCTTATGCTCATCACTCTACTTTTGTTGTTAGAAGGAATATTTTGCATGCAATGACCATAAAATTATCATTTGTGTCTTTCTTAATGACTATATTCATTGTGAAAAAAATGCCAATGAACCATCAATAACATGAATTCATTCAAACCTAATAAACAATGGAGTTCTTGATCTTGAATTGCATTTCTTATTGATATTAATTGGTTGAATTCGAAAATAAAGAGTACCTCCTATCATTTCTAGTAATGAAGGCTCCTTTTTGGTTGCAAATAGACTTTTTGATTGAGGGATCATAGAATTAACATTTATGACTAAACAATTTAGCATATTAATTAAAACAAACAAGTCTAAACATTATTAAAACTCTAAATCTATTTACTTCTATGGGCCAAAGGAGTCATTCATGTTGGTTTGCATTTGGCATTAATATTTAGTGGTTTAATTCATAAGTACTGTGACTTTCTAATCGCGTTAGGCTAATTAGCCAACTTTTGTTATTAGAAGGATTATTTTTCATGCAATTACCAAAAAATTATCTTTTCTGTCTTTCTTGGTGACTATATTCATTGTGAAAGCAATGCAAATGAATCATGTATAACATGACATCATTCAATTCTAATAAACAATGGACTCCTTGATCTTGAATTGGATTTCTTATTTATATTAATTGTTTGATTTCAAAAATAAAGATTACCACCTATCATTTCTGGTTATCAAGGCTCCTCTTTTAGTTCCAACTAGACTTTTTGATAGAGAGATTATAGAATTAACATTTGTGGCAAAACAATTTAGCATATTAATTAAAGCAAACAAGTCTAAACAGTATTAAAACTCTAAATCTATTTACTTCCTTCGGCCACAGCAGTCATTCATGTTTGTTTGCATTTGGCATTAATTTTTAGGGGTTTCATTCCTAAATAATGTGACTTTCTTACCAGCTTATTCTAATCACTCTACTTTTGTTGTTAGAAGGACTATTTTTCATGCAATGACCATAAAAGTATCTTTTGTGTCTTTCTTAATGACTATATTCATGTGAAAACAATGCCAATGAACCATCTATAACATGAATTCATTCAAATCTAATAAACAATGGAGTTCTTGATCTTGAATTGCATTTCTTATTGATTGTAATTGGTTGAATTTGAAAATAAAGAGTACCTCCTATCATTTCTAGTTCTCAGGGCTCCTTTTTGGTTGCAAACAGACTTTTTGATAGAGGGATCATGGAATTAACATTTGTGACTAAACAATTTAGCATATTAATTAAAACAAACAAGTCTAGACAGTATTAAAACTCTAAATATATTTACTTGTATCGGCCAAAGGAGTCATTCATGTTGGTTAGCATGTGGCATTAATATTAAGTGGTTTAATTCAAAAAGTAATGTGACTTTCTAATCGCCTTAGGCTAATCAGCCTACTTTTGTTGTTAGAAGGATTATTTTTCATCCAATTACCATAAAATTATCTTTTCTTTCTTTCTTAATGACTATATTCATTGTGAAAACAATGCAAATGAACCATGTATAACATCACTTCATTCAAATCTAATAAATAATGGAGTCCTTGATCTTGAATTGCATTTCTTATTGATATTAATTGGTTGAATTCGAAAATAAAGAGTACCTCCTATCATTTCTAGTTATCAATGCTCCTGTTTTGGTTCCACCCAGACATTTGGATAGAGGGATCATAGAATTAACATTTGTGGCTAAACAATTTAGCATATTAATTACAACAAAAAAGTCTAAACAATATTAAAAATCTAAATCTGTTTACTTCCATTGGCCATAGCAGTCATTCATGTTTGTTTGCATTTGACATTAATTTTAAGGGGTTTCATTCCTAAATAATGTGACTTTCTTACCAGCTTATGCAAATCACTCTACTTTTGTTGTTAGAAGGACTATTTTTCATGCAATGACCATAAAATTATCTTTTGTGTCTTTCTTAATGACTATATTCATTGTGAAAAAAATGCCAATGAACCATCTATAACATGAATTCATTGAAATCTAATAAACAATGGAGTCCTTGATCTTGAATTGTATTTCTTATTGATATGAATTGGTTGAATTCGAAAATAAAGAGTACCTCCTATCATTTCTATTTATCAAGGCTCCTCTTTTGGTTCCACACCGACTTTTTGATACAGGGATCATAGAATTAACATTTGTGACTAATCAATTTAGCATATTAATTAAAACAAACAAGTCTAAACAGTATTAAATATCTAAATCTGTTTACTTCCATTGGCCACAGCAGTCATTCATGTTTGTTTGCATTTGGCATTAATTTTAAGCGGTTTCATTCCTAAATAAAGTGACTTTCTTACAAGCTTATTCTAATCCCTCTACTTTTGTTGTTAGAAGGACTATTTTTCATGCAATGACCATAAAATTATCTTTTGTATCTTTCTTAATGACTATATTCATTGTGAAAACAATGCCAATGAACCATCTATAACATGAATTCATTCAAATCTAATAAACAATGGAGTTCTTGATCTTGAATTGCATTTCTTATTGATATTAATTGGTTGAATTCGAAAATAAAGAGTACCTCCTATCATTTCCAGTAATGAAGGCTCCTTTTTGGTTGCAAACAGACTTTTTGATCGAGGGATCAAAGAATTAACATTTGTGACTAAACAATTTAGCATATTAATTAAAACAAACAAGTCTAAACAGTATTAAAACTCCAAATCTATTTACTTGTATCGGCCGAAGGAGTCATTCATGTTGGCTTGCATTTGGCATTAATATTAAGTGGTTTAATTCATAAGTACTGTGACTCTCTAATCGCCTTAGGCTAATCAGCCTACTTTTGTTGTTAGAAGGATTATTTTTCATCCAATTACCATAAAATTATCTTTTCTGTCTTTCTTAATGACTATATTCATTGTGAAAACAATGCAAATGAACCATGTATAACATGACTTCATTCAAATCTAATAAATAACGGAGTCCTTGATCTTGAATTGCATTTCTTATTGATATTAATTGGATGAATTCCAAAATAAAGAGTGCCTCCTATCATTTCTGGTTATCAATGCTCCTTTTTTGGTTGCAACCAGACATTTGGATAGAGGGAACATAGAATTAATATTTGTGGCTAAACAGTTTAGCATATTAATTACAACAAACAACTCTAAACAGTATTAAAAATCTAAATCTGTTTACTTCCTTTGGCCACAGCAGTCATCCATATTTGTATGCATTTTGCATTAATTTTAAGGGGTTTCATTCCTAAATAATGTGACTTTCTTACCAACTTATGCTAATCACTCTACTTTTGTTTTTAGAAGGACTATTTTTCATGCAATGACCATAAAAGTATCTTTTGCATCTTTCTTAGTGACTATATTCATTGTGAAAACAATGCCAATGAACCATCTATAACATGAATTCAATGAAATCTAATAAACAATGGAGTCCTCGATCTTGAATTGTATTTCTTATTGATAGTAATTGGTTGAATTCGAAAATAAGGAGTACCTCCTATCATTTCCATTTATCAAGGCTCCTCTTTTGGTTCCAAACAGACTTTTTGATACATGATCATAGAATTAACATTTGTGACTAAACAATTTAGCATATGAATTAAAACAAACAAGTCTAAATAGTATTAAATATCTAAATCTGTTTACTTCCTTTGGCCACAGCAGTCATTCATGCTTGTTTGCATTTGGCATCAATTTTAAGGGGTTTCATTCCTAAATAATGTGACTTTCTTACCAGCTTATTCTAATCACTCTACTTTTGTTGTTAGAAGGACTATTTTTCATGCAATGACCATAAAAGTATCTTTTGTGTCTTTCTTAATGACTATATTCATGTGAAAACAATGCCAATGAACCATCTATAACATGAATTCATTCAAATCTAATAAACAATGGAGTTCTTGATCTTGAATTGCATTTCTTATTGATTGTAATTGGTTGAATTTGAAAATAAAGAGTACCTCCTATCATTTCTAGTAATCAAGGCTCCTTTTTGGTTGCAAACAGACTTTTTGATAGAGGGATCATGGAATTAACATTTGTGACTAAACAATTTAGCATATTAATTAAAACAAACAAGTCTAGACAGTATTAAAACTCTAAATATATTTACTTGTATCGGCCAAAGGAGTCATTCATGTTGGTTAGCATGTGGCATTAATATTAAGTGGTTTAATTCATAAGTAATGTGACTTTCTAATCGCCTTAGGCTAATCAGCCTACTTTTGTTGTTAGAAGGATTATTTTTCATCCAATTACCATAAAATTATCTTTTCTTCCTTTCTTAATGACTATATTCATTGTGAAAACAATGAAAATGAACCATGTATAACATCACTTCATTCAAATCTAATAAATAACGGAGTCCTTGATCTTGAATTGCATTTCTTATTGATATTAATTTGTTGAATTCGAAAATAAAGAGTACCTCCTATCATTTCTAGTTATCAATGCTCCTGTTTTGGTTCCACCAGACATTTGGATAGAGGGATCATAGAATTAACATTTGTGGCTAAACAATTTAGCATATTAATTACAACAAAAAAGTCTAAACAATATTAAAAATCTAAATCTGTTTACTTCCATTGGCAACAGCAGTCATTAATGTTTGTTTGCATTTGGCATTAATTTTAAGGGGTTTCATTCCTAAATAATGTGACTTTCTTACCAGCTTATGCTAATCACTCTACTTGTGTTGTTAGCAGGACTATTTTTCATGCAAATGACCATAAAATTATCTTTTGTGTCTTTCTTAATGACTATATTCATTGTGAAAACAATGCCAATGAGGCATCTATAACATGAATTCATTCAAATCTAATAAACAATGGAGTTCTTGATCTTGAATTGCATTTCTTATTGATATTAATTGGTTGAATTCGAAAATAAAGAGTACCTCCTATCATTTCTACTTATCAAGGCTCCTCTTTTGGTTCCAAACAGACTTTTTGATACAGGGATCATAGAATTAACATTTGTGACTAAACAATTTAGCATATTAATTAAAACAAACAAGTCTAAACAATATTAAATATCTAAATCTGTTTACTTCCATTGGCCATAGCAATCATTCATGTTTGTTTGCATTTGACATTAATTTTAAGGTGTTTCATTCCTACATAATGTGACTTTCTTACCAGCTTATGCTAATCACTCTACTTTTGTTGTTAGAAGGAATATTTTTCATGCAATGACCATAAAGTAATCTTTTGTGTCTTTCTTAATGACTATATTCATTGTGAAAACAATGCCAATGAACCATCTATAACATGAATTCATTCAAATCTAATAAACAATGGAGTTCTTGATCTTGAATTGCATTTCTTATTGATATTAATTGGTTGAATTCAAAAATAAAGAGTACCTCCTATCATTTCTAGTTATCAAGGCTCCTTTTTGGTTGCAAATAGACTTTTTGATAGAGGGATCATGGAATTAATATTTGTGACTAAACAATTTAGCATATTAATTAAAGGAAAGAAGTCTAAACAGTATTAAAACTCTAAATCTGTTTACTTCCTTCGGCCACAGCTGTCATTCATGTTGGTTTGCATTTGTCATTAATATTAAGTGGTTTAATTCATAAGTAATGTGACTTTCTAATCGCCTTAGTCTAATCAGCCTACATTTGTTGTTAGAAGGATTATTTTTCATCCAATTACCATAAAATTATCTTTTCTGTCTTTCTTAAAGATTACATTCATTGTGAAAACAATGCAAATGAACCATGTATAACATGACTTCATTCAAATCTAATAAATAACGGAGTCTATAATCTTGAATTGCATTTCTTATTGATATTAATTGGTTGAATTCCAAAATAAAGAGTACCTCCTATCATTTCTGGTTATCAATGCTCCTTTTTTGGTTCCAACCAGACATTTGGATAGAGGGATCATAGAATTAACATTTGTGGTAAACAATTTAGCATATTAATTACAACAAACAAGTCTAAACAGTATTAAAAATCTAAATCTGTTTACTTCCATTGGCCACAGCAGTCATTCATGTTTGTTTGCATTTGGCATTAATTTTAAGGGGTTTCATTCCTAAATAATGTGACTTTCTTACTAGCTTATGCTAATCACTCTACTTTTGTTGTTAGAAGGAGTATTTTTCATGCAATTACCATAAAATTATCTTTTTTGTCTTTCTTAATGACTATATTCATTGTGAAAGCAATACAAATGAAACATGTATAACATGACATCATTCAATTCTAATAAACAATGGACTCTTTGATCTTGAATTGCATTTCTTATTTATATTAATTGTTTGAATTCCAAAATAAAGAGTACCTCCTATCATTTCTGGTTATCAAGGCTCCTCTTTTGGTTCCAACCAGACTCTTTGATAGAGCGATCATAGAATTAACATTTGTGGCTAAACAATTTAGCATAATAATTAAAGCAAACAAGTCTAAATAGTATTAAAACTCTAAATCTGTCTACTTCCTTCGGCCACAGCAGTCATTCATGTTTGTTTGCATTTGGCATTAATTTTAAGGGGTTTCATTCCTAAATAATGTGACTTTCTTACTAGCTTATGCTAATCACTCTACTTATGTTGTTAGAAGGAATATTTTTCATGCAATGACCATAAAATTATCTTTTGTGTCTTTCTTAATGACTATATTCATTGTGAAAACAATGCCAATGAACCGTCCATAACATGAATTCATTCAAATCTAATAAACAATGGAGTTCATGATCTTGAATTGCATTTCTTATTGATATTAGTTGGTTGAATTCGAAAATAAATAGTACCTCCTATCATTTCTAGTAATGAATGCTCCTTTTTGGTTTCAAACAGACTTTTTGATCGAGGGATCATAGAATTAACATTTGTGACTAAACAATTTAGCATATTAATTAAAACAAACAAGTCTAAACATTATTAAAACTCTAAATCTATTTACTTATATCGGCCAAAGGAGTCATTCATGTAGGTTTGCATTTGGCATTAATATTTAGTGGTTTAATTCATAAGTACTGTGACTTTCTAATCGCCTTAAGCTAATTAGCCTACTTTTGTTATTAGCAGGATTATTTTTCATGCAATTATCGTAAAATTATCTTTTCTGTCTTTCTTAATGACTATATTTATTGTGAAAGCAATGCAAATGAATCATGTATAACATGACATCATTCAATTCTAATAAACAATGGACTCCTTGATCTTGAATTGTATTTCTTATTGATATTAATTGGTTGAATTCGAAAATAAAGAGTACATCCTATCATTTCTATTTATCAAGGCTCCTCTTTTGGTTTCAAACAGACTTTTTGATACAGGGATCATATAACTAACATTTGTGACTAAACAATTTAGCATATTAATTAAAACAAACAAGTCTAAACAGTATTAAATATCTAAATCTGTTTACTTCCTTTGGCCACAGCAGTCATTCATGTTTGTTTGCATTTGGCATTAATTTTAAGGGGTTTCATTCCTAAATAATGTGACTTTCTTACCAGCTTATGCTAATCACTCTACTTTTGTTTTTAGAAAGATTATTTTTGATCCAATTTCCATAAAATTATCTTTTCTGTCGTTCTTAATGACTATATACATTGTGAAAGCAATGCAAATGAATCATGTATAACATGACATCATTCAATTCTAACAAACAATGGACTCTTTGATCTTGAATTGCATTTCTTATTTATATTAATTGGTTGAATTCCAAAATAAAGAGTACCTCCTAAGATTTCTGGTTATCAAGGCTCCTCTTTTGGATCCAACCAGACTTTTTGATAGAGGGATCATAGAATTAACATTTGTGGCTAAACGATTTAGCATATTAATTAAAGCAAACAAGTCAAAACGGTATTAAAACTATAAATCTGTTTACTTCCATTGGCCATAGCAGTCATTCATGTTTGTTTGCATTTGGCATTAATTTTAAGGGGTTTCATTCCTAAATAATGTGACTTTCTTACCAGCTTATGCTAATCACTCTACTTTTTTTGTTAGAAGGAATATTTTTCATGCAATTACCATAAAATTATCTTTTTTGTCTATCTTAATGACTATATTCATTATGAAAGCAATACAAATGAACCATGTATAACATGACATCATTCAATTCTAATAAACAATGGACTCTTTGTTCTTGAATTGCATTTCTTATTTATATTAATTGGTTGAATTCCAAAATAAAGAGTACCTCCTATCATTTCTGGTTATCAAGGCTCCTCTTTTGGTTCCAACCAGACTTTTTGACAGAGCAATCATAGAATTAACATTTGTGGCTAAACAATTTAGCATATTAATTAAAGCAAACAAGTCAAAACGGTATTAAAACTACAAATCTGTTTACTTCCTTCGGCCACAGCAGTCATTCATGTTTGTTTGCATTTGGCATTAATTTTAAGGGGTTTCTTTCCTAAATAATGTGACTTTCTTACCAGCTTATGCTAATCACTCTACTTATGTTGTTAGAAGGAATATTTTTCATGCAATGACCATAAAATTATCTTTTGTGTCTTTTTTAATGACTATATTCATTGTGAAAACAATGCCAATGAACCGTCCATAACATGAATTCATTCAAATGTAATAAACAATGGAGTTCTTGATCTTGAATTACATTTCTTATTGATATTAATTGGTTGAATTTGAAAATAAAGAGTGCCTCCTATCATTTCTAGTAATGAATGCTCCTTTTTGGTTGCAAACAGACTTTTTGATCGAGGGATCATAGAATTAACATTTGTGACTAAACAATTTAGCATATTAATTAAAACAAACAAGTCTAAACATTATTAAAACTCTAAATCTATTTACTTGTACCGGCCAAAGGAGTCATTCATGTAGGTTTGCATTTGGCATTAATATTTAGTTGGTTAATTCATAAGTACTGTGACTTTCTAATCGCCTTAAGCTAATTAGCCTACTTTTGTTATTAGAAGGATTATTTTTCATGCAATTACCGTAAAATTATCTTTTCTGTCTTTCTTAATGACTATATTTATTGTGAAAGCAATGCAAATGAATCATGTATAACATGACATCATTCAATTCTAATAAACAGTGGACTCCTTGATCTTGAATTGGATTTCTTATTTATATTAATTGGTTGATTTCCCAAATAAAGATTACGTCCTATCATTTCTGGTTATCAAGGCTCCTCTTTTAGTTCCAACCAGACTTTTTGATCAAGGGATCATAGAATTAACATTTGTGACTAAACAATTTAGCATATTAATTAAAGCAAACAAGTCTAAATACTATTAAAACAATAAATCTATTTACTTCTATCGGCCAAAGGAGTCATTCTTGTTGGTTTGCATTTGGCATTAATATATAGTGTTTTAATTCATAAGTACTATGACTTTCTAATCGCCTTAGGCTAATTAGCCTACTTTTGTTATTAGAAGGATTATTTTTCATGCAATTATCATAAAATTATCTTTTCTGTCTTTCCTAATGACTATATTCATTGTGAAAGCAATGCAAATGAATCATGTATAACATGACATCATTTAATTCTAATAAATAGTGGACTCCTTGATCTTGAATTGTATTTCTTATTGATAGTAATTGGTTGAATTAGAAAATAAAGAGTACCTCCTACCATTTTTATTTATCAAGGCTCTTCTTTTGGTTCCAACCACACATTTGGATAGAGGGATCATAGAATTAACATTTGTGGCTAAACAATTTAGCATATTAATTCAAGCAAACAAGTCTAAATAGTATTAAAACTCTAAATCTGTTTACTTCCATCGGCCACAGTAGTCATTCATGTTTGTTTGCATTTGGCATTAATTTTAAGGGGTTTCATTCCTAAATAATGTGACTTTCTTACCAGCTTATAATAATCACTCTACTTTTGTTGTTAGAAGGACTATTTTTCATGCAATGACCATAAAATTATCTTTTGTGTCTTTCTTAATGACTATATTCATTGTGAAAACAATGCCAATGAACCATCTATAACATGAATTCCTTGAAATCTAATAAACAATGGAGTCCTTGATCTTGAATTGTATTTCTTATTGATATTAATTGGTTGAATTCGAAAATAAAGAGTACCTCCTATCATTTCTATTTATCAAGGCTCCTCTTTTGGTTCCAAACAGACTTTTTGATACAGGGATCATAGAATTAACATTTGTCGCTAAACAATTTATCATATTAATTACAACAAACAAGTCTAAACAGTATTAAAAATCTAAATCTGTTTACTTCCTTTGGCCACAACAGTCATTCATGTTTGTATGCATTTGGCAGTAATTTTAAGGGGTTTCATTCCTAAATAATGTTACTTTCTTACTAGCTTATACTAATCACTCTACTTTTGTTGTTAGAAGGACTATTTTTCATGCAATGACCATAAAAGTATCTTTTGTATCTTTCTTAATGACTATATTCATTGTGAAAACAATGCCAATGAACCATCTATGACATGAATTCATTGAAATCTAATAAACAATGGAGTCCTTGATCTTGAATTGTATTTCTTATTGATATTAATTGGTTGATTTCGAAAATAAAGTGTACCTCCTATCATTTCTATTTATCAAGACTCCTCTTTTGGTTCCAAACAGACTTTTTGATACAGGGATCATAGAATTAACATTTGTGACTAAACAATTTAGCATATTAATTAAAACAAACAAGTCTAAATAGTATTAAATATCTGAATCCGTTTACTTCCGTTGGCCACAGCAGTCATTCATGTTTGTTTGCATTTGGCATTAATTTTAAGGGGTTTGATTCCTAAATAATGTGACTTTCTTACCAGCTTATGCTAATCACTCTACTTTTGTTGTTAGAAGGAATATTTTTCATGCAATGACCATAAAATTATCTTTTGTGTCTTTCTTAATGACTATATTCATTGTGAAAACAATGCCAATGAACCATCTATAACATGAATTCATTCAAATCTAATAAACAATGGAGTTCTTGATCTTGAATTGCATTTCTTATTGATATTAATTGGTTGAATTGAAAATAAAGAGTACCTCCTATCATTTCTAGTAATCAAGGCTCCTTTTTGGTTGCAAACAGACTTTTTGATCGAGGGATCATAGAATTAACATTTGTGACTAAACAATTTAGCATATTAATTAAAACAAACAAGTCTAAACATTATTAAAACTCTAAATCTAATAATGCAAATGAATAACAATGCAAATGAACCATGTATAACATGACTTCATTCAAATCTAATAAATAACGGAGTCCTTGATCTTGAATTGCATTTCTTATTGATATTAATTGGATGAATTCCAAAATAAAGAGTACCTCCTATCATTTCTGGTTATCAATGCTCCTTTTTTGGTTCCAACCAGACATTTGGATAAAGGGATCATAGAATTAACATTTGTGGCTAAACAATTTAGCATATTAATTAAAGCAAACAAGTCTAAACAGTATTAAAACTTTAAATCTGTTTACTTCCTTCGGCCACAGCAGTCATTCATGTTTGTTTGCATTTGGCATTAATTTTCAGGGGTTTCGTTTCTAAATAATGTGACTTTCTTACCAGCTTATGCTAATCACTCTACTTTTGTTGTTAGAAGGACTATCTTTCATGCAATGACCATAAAATTATCCTTTGTGTCTTTCTTAATGACTATATTCATTGTGAAAACAATGCCAATGAACCATCTATAACATGAATTCATTGAAATCTAATAAACAATGAAGTCCTTGATCTTGAATTGTATTTCTTATTGATATTAATTGATTGAATTTGAAAATAAAGAGTACCTCCTATCATTTCTATTTATCAAGGCTCCTCTTTTGGTTGCAAACAGACTTTTTGATACAGGGATTATAGAGTTAAAATTTGTGACTAAACAATTTAGCATATTAATTAAAACAAACAAGTCTAAACGGTATTAAAACTCTAAATCTGTTTACTTCCTTCGGCCACAGCAGTCATTCATGTTTGTTTGCATTTGGCAGTAATTTTAAGGGGATTCATTCCTAGATAATGTGACTTTCTTACTAGCTTATGCTAATCACTCTACTTTTGTTGTTAGAAGGACTATTTGTCATGGAATGACCGTAAAAGTATCTTTTGTGTCTTTCTTAATGACTATATTCATTGTGAAAACAATGCCAATGAACCATCTATAAGATAAATTGCATGAAATCTAATAAACAATGGAGTCCTTGATCTTGAATTGTATTTCTTATTGATATTTCGACTTGTTTGGTTTACATAATATTTTAAATTGTCTATCCACAAACATTAATTTCATGATAAATGTATCAAAAAGTGTCTTCAAAACTAATATAGGAGCCTTGATAACCGAAAATGATGGGAAATACTCTTTCTTTTGAAATTCAACCAATCAATATCAATAAGAAATGCAATTGAACATCAAGGACTCCATTATTTATTAGATTTGACTGAATTCATCTTATAAAAGCTTCATGGGCATTGTAAACCAACTTGAAAAATAATCCATTATTGCAAAATAATCCTTGTAACAAAAAGTGATCCCTAACTAGCATCAGTAGATTAGAAACTCTCATTATTTTGGAATTTAACCCCATAACATTAGTATGAAATGCAAACCAACTTGAATGATACCTTTTATTAAAGGAGGAAAACAAATTCAGTGTTTCAATAGTATTTATACTTGTTTGTTTTAATTAATATACTAGGTTGTTTATCCACAAAAGATAATTTCATGATCCCAATGTCAAAAAGTGTGCTTGAAACTAAAACAGTAGCCTTTGTAACCAAAAATTATGGGAGGTACTCTTTTTTTCGCAATTCAACCAGTCAACATTAATAACAAATGCAATTCAAGATCAAGGACTACACACTTTGTTGGATTAGAATGAATTCATCTTATAGATGGCTCATGGGCATTATTTTCACAATGAATACAGTTGTTACAAATGAAACATAAGATCATTTCATGGTCGTTGCATGATAAATAGTTCTTGTAGCAAAAAGAGAACCCTAATTAGAATCAGTTGATTGGAATATCTCCTTATTTCAGAATGTAACCACATCACATAAGAATGAAATGCAAACCAAGATGAATGATTCCTTTGGATGGTGGAAGAAAACAGATTCAATGTTTTAATACTATTTTGACTTGTTTGGTTTACTTAATATACTAGGTTGTCTATCCACAAATGTTAATTTCATGATCTATGTATCAAAAACTGTCTTCAGAACTAATAGAGGAGCCTTGATAACCAAAAATGATGGGAGATACTCTTTGTTTTGGAATACAACCTATTAATATCAATAAGAAATGTAATTGAACATCAAGGACTCCATTATTCGTTGGATTTGAATGAATTCATCTTATAAATGGTTCAAGGGCATTGTTTCGACAATGAATATACTTGTTAAGAAAGATGCATAAGATAGTTTCATAGTCGTTCCATGAAAAATAATCCTTGTAACAAAAAGAGATCATTAATTAGCATCAGTAGATTGGAAACTCTCATTATTTTGGAACATAACCACTTAACATTAGTATGAAATGCAAACCAATATGAATGATACCTTTTACTGAAGAAGGAAAACAGATTAAGTGTTTCAATAATATTTATGCTTGTTTGTTATAATTAATATACTAGGTTGTCTATTCACAAAAGCTAGTTTCATGATCCTGGTGTCAAAAAGTGTGTTTAGAATGAAAACAGCAGCCTTTGTAACCAAAAATGATGGGTGGTACTCTTTCTTTCGCAATTGAACCAATCAACATTAATAAGAAATGCAATTCAAGATCAACGATTACACCCTTTGATGGATTTGAATGAAGTCATCTTATAGATGGCTCATGGGCATTGTTTTCACAATGAATACAGTTGTTACAAATGAAACATAAGATCATTTCATGGTCATTGCATGATAAATAGTACTTGTAGCAAAAAAAGAACCCTAATTAGTATTAGTTTATTGGAATATCTCATTATTTCAGAATTTAACCACATAACATAGGAATGAAATGCAAACCAAGATGAATGATTCCTTTGGATCGTGGAAGAAAGCAGATTCAAAGATTTAATAGTATTTTGACTTGTTTTGTTTACTTAATATACTAGGTTGTCTATCTACAAATGTTAATTTTATGATCAATGTATCAAGAAGCGTCTTCAAAACTAATAGAGGAGCCTTGATAAACAATAATGGTGGCAGGTACTCTTTCTTTTGGAATTAAACCAATCAATATCAATAAGAAATGCAATTCAAGATCAAGGACTCCACTCTTTGTGGGATTCGAATGAATTCATCTTATAGATGGTTCATGAGCATTGTTTTCACAATGCATACAGTTGTTACAAATGAATAATAAGATCATTTGATGGTTGTTGCATCATAAATAGTAGTTGTAGCAAAAAAAGAACCCTAATTAGCTTCAGTTGATCGGAATATCTCATTATTTCAGAATTTAACCACATAACATAAGAATGAAATGCAAACCAAGATGAATGATTCCTTTAGATGGTGGAAGAAAATAGATTCAATGTTTTAATAGAATTTAGACTTGTTTGGTTTACACAATATATTAGGTTGTCTATCGACAAACATTAATTTCATGATCAATGTATCGAAAAGTGTCTTCAGAACTAATAAAGGATCCTTGACAACCAAAAATGATAGGAGGTTTTCTTTCGTTTGGAATTCAACCAATCAATATCAATAAGAAATGTAATTGAAGATCAAGGACTCCATTATTTGTTGCAGTTGAATGAATTCATCTTATAAATGGTTCAAGGGCATTGTTTGCATAATGAATAGAGTTGTTAAGAATGACACATAAGTTAATTTCATGGTCGTTGCATGAAAAATAATCCTTGTAACAAAAATAGATCCCTAACTAGCATCAGTAGATTATAAACTCTCATTATTTTGGAATTTAACCACTTAGAATTAGTATGAAATGCAAACCCACTAGAATGATCCCTTTTATTAAATGAGGAAAACAGATTCAGTGTTTCAATAGAATTTATACTTGTTTGCTTTAATTAATATACTAGGTTGTCTCCCACAAAAGTTAATTTCATGATCCCGGTGTCAAAAAGTGAGTTTGGAACTAAAATAGCAGCCTTTGTAACCAAAAATGATGGGAGATACTCTTTCTTTCGCAATTTAACCAATCAACATTAATATGAAATGCAATTCAAGATCAAGGACTACACCCTTTGATGGATTTGAATGAATTCATCTTATAGATGGCTCATGGGCATTATTTTCACAATGAATACAGTTGTTACAAATGAAACATAAGATCATTTCATGGTCGTTGCATGATAAATAGTACTTGTAGCAAAAAGAGAACCCTAATTAGCATCAGTTGATTGGAATATCTCATTATTTATGAAGTTAACCACATAACATAAAAATGAAATGCAAAGTAGGATGAATGAATCCTTTGGATGGTGGGAAAAAACAAATTCAAAGTTTTAATAGTATTTTGACTAGTTTGGTTTACTTAATATACTAGGTTGTGTATCCATAAATGTAAATTTTATGATCAATGTGTCAAAAAGTGTCTTTAGAACTAATAGAGGAGCCTTGATAACTGAAAATGATGGGAGGTACTCTTTCTTTTGGAATTCCACCAATCAATATCAATAAGAAATGCAATTGAAGATCAAGGACTCCATTATTTGTTGGAGATGAATGAATTCATCTTGTAAATGGTTCGAGGGCATTGTTTGCATAATGAATAGAGTTATTAAGAATCACACATAAGTGAATTTCATGGTTGTTGCATGAAAAATGATCCTTGTAACAAAAAGAGATCCCTATTTAGAATCAGTAGATTGGAAACTCTCATCATTTCAGAATTTAACCACTTAAGATTAGTATGAAATGCAAACCCACTTGAATGATTCCTTTTATTAAATGAGGAAAATAGATTCAGTGTTTCAATAGAATTTATTGTAGGAAAACGTGATTAGTGGCTTATGTTGTGCATAGTTAGCTAATTTTAGAATATATCTTTAGAAATAAACTAATTTAGGTAGGTTTTTTAAGGTCCCATAAGTTATGGGATTTGATATACCTTTTATTACTTTCCTTTTTTTACTAGGTCTAGCATCTATAAAGCTATTGTCTAATGTATTATTCAGAAAGTGAAGGATTATTACTCTTTCAATCTCCAAAATTTACTCTTTCAATCTCCAACATGGTATCAGAGCCTTTGTTCTTCTTAGTCTTTTCCTTCTATTTTCTTTTCTTTTCTTTGACATCAAAACAGATTGCTAGCCTTTATTGCTGGTGATCCCTACTTCACGTGGAAGGCCTTAATTGCCTAGAATTGTTATTTTTTTTCATAAAAGATGTCTAAGGTTGCAGAGACAGGTTCTACAACCCAATCAGAGGGGGTTCGATCTCAACAAATAGGAGAATGACCAAGGAACTATAGGCAGGCTCACGTTGCTGCAGTACAACTAAGTGAATCAACCCCAAAGGAGATAGGTAGTCCTAACCAAGAAGTGATCGAGAGGACAGGATCACTTATCAACAACCTTGAAACACCCTCAGGTACCTGTTCTTTGGCATATTCAGGTGAGTTTCCATTCTCCATTGGGTTAAATGTTTCGGGTACAACCTTTGCTAACTCCTGGGTCATGGACTCAGGAGCTACTGACCATATGACTCACTTACCAAATATTTTTTCCACGTATTCCCCATGTCCAAGCAATAGGAAAATAGCCACAGCAGACGGTTCGGTGACCACTGTAGCCGGTGTAGGGAATGTTAAAATAGGTCCATCACTGATCCTAAAAAATGTCCTCCATGTCCCTAAACTGTCCACAAATTTGATTTCTATACAAAAACTTACTCAAGATTTATACTGCAATGTGGTTTTTTCATCACGACTATTGTGAATTTCAGGACAAGGATTCGGGGAAGATGATTGGACATGCTAAAGAACGGTATGGTCTCTACTACCTTGAAGCACCAAGTCAGTTAAACGTTACTAAGGGCAGATTATCCCATTCTTTTATGTCAGAAAATCTTTCATCCAATAAAGAGAAAGTTTGGCTCCATCATCGCCGACTTGGACAACCATCTTTTAGAATTATTGAAATTCTGTTTCCTTCTTTGTTTAAAAATCTAAATGTTGAAACCTTTCATTGTGAGGTATGTGAACTTGCTAAACATAAGCGTATACCAATTCCAGCCAGTAACCAAAAGAGTTCTGTTCCTTTCTATCTTGTTCATAGTGATATTTGGGGTCCTACGTCTATTCCTAATATTTCTAGAGCAAGATGGTTTGTTTCATTTATTGAGGACTGTATTCGTGTTGCCTGGATTTTTCTACTCAAGCATAAATTAGATGTTATTACCGTTCTCCCAAATTTTTTCTCCATGGTCAAAAATCAATTTGGAATCAATATCAAAAGGTTTAGGTCAAATAATGCTAGGGAATATTTCAATCAAGCCCTAACTCCATATTTTCCAAAAGAAGGTATGAATCATCTTGTGTCAATACCCCACAACAAAATGGAGTAGTGGAAAGGAAAAATGGTCACCTTCTTGAAAAAACCCGAGCCTTTATGTTCCAAAACAATGTGCCTAAAAATTTTTGGGGGGAAGCAGTTCTCACTGCTGCCCATCTCATAAATCGTTTGCCATCTAGAGTTTTGGGATTCAAAAGTCCTATGGAAATACTCTCCACATTCTACCCTGACCTACAAACTACAAATAACCTTGTTCCTAGAATATTTGTGTGTGTATCATTTGTTCATGTTCACTGTCCAACTAAAGGGAAATTAGATCCAAGGGCAATCAAATGTGTCTTTGTGGGGTATTCCTCAACTCAAAAGGGGTATAAGTGCTACCATCCTCCATCAAGGAAGTTCTATGTCTCAATAGATGTCACTTTCAATGAACATGAGTCTTACTTCACCCATCCTTATTTTTAGGGGGAGAATTTAACAATAGAAAATAAGGATGAGGATGTTTTACTTGATCTATCGCCACTGTCCATGTGTAAACCATCTAGTTCATCTTGTCCCATTATACCAAACTGTGTGCCTGAAAATCTTTCTAAACATATAGTTGAAAATGAACCAAACCATATGTTTGAAAATCCTCAAGAAAAACCAGATTCTGCACCTGAGAATGTAAGTTTTGGCAAGGGCAAGGTGTTCACAAGGAAGAAGATGATCGTTCCTGAATTTATGCAGGTCCAAGAGTCCAACCCAAGTCCTGAGAATGAGGTAATAATATCTAATCCTACATTGTAAAATGAAACTGAATTTCATATGAGTAAGGATGACCAGGATCTTCCCATTGCTATTAGGAAAGCAACAAGAGAGTGCACAAAACAACCTAATCCTACATTGCAAAATGAAACTGAATTTCATATGAGTAGGGATGACCAGGATCTTCCCATTGCTATTAGGAAAGCAACAAGAGAGTGCACAAAACAACCTTTATATCCTCTTGCACACTTTATGTCTTTTAAGAAATTTTTGCCATCTCATCGATCCTTCCTTGTTAGCTTAAACACCATTACCATTCCTACCACCTTATCCGAGGCATTGTCCAACGAGAAATGGAAACAAGCTATGAATGTGGAAATGGAGGCACTTGAGAAAAATAAAACCTGGGAGTTGGTAAAGTTACCAGTGGGAAAGAAGCCTGTAGGGTGTAAATGGGTGTATACAATAAAGTATAGAGCAGATGGATCAATAGAAAGATACAAAGCAAGGTTAGTAGCCAAAGGATATACTCAAAGCTATGGAATTGATTATCTAGAAACTTTTGCACCAGTTGCAAAAATGAATACTGTTAGAGTTTTATTGTCGTTGGCAACTAACTATGGTTGGGAATTACAGCAGTTCGATGTAAAAAATGCATTCTTGCATGGAGAACTAGTGGAAGAAATTTATATGGAGGTCCCACCAGGTTATAGGAAGAACTTGGATTCTCAAACTGTGTGTAAATTGAAGAAAGCCTTATATGGTCTAAAACAATCACCACGAGCATGGTTCGGACGATTTGCTAGAGTTATGATAGCTATGGGATACAAACAAAGCCGAGGGGATCATACATTGTTCATTAAACACTCAAGGTCAGGGGGAGTCACAGCTCTCTTGGTTTATGTTGATGACATAATAGTGACAGGAGATGATGACAAAGAAAAACAAATCTTGAGTCATTGTTTGGGCAAGGAATTTGAGATCAAGGTGTTAGGAAGGCTCAAATATTTTCTTGGGATTGAGGAATTTTGAGCAATGGCTCAAGGTGTGTGTGAAGTACTTTGGTTAAAAATCATTCTAGAAGACTTAAAGATTAAGTGGGATGGCTCAATAAGACTCTATTGTGACAACAAGTCTGCAATCAGCATAGCTCACAACCTAGTACAACATGATCGAACAAAGCACATTGAAGTCGACAGACACTTTATCAAAGAACACTTGGAGAGCGGGTTGATTTGTACCCCTTACATGCCTACACACAGTCAGCTTGCGGATGTACTTACCAAAGGGTTAACTAGTTCGGTGTTTCAAAATATAATATCCAAGCTGGGAATGGAAAATGCCTATTCACCAGCTTGAGGGGGAGTGTAGGAAAACGTGATTAATGGCTTATGTTGTGCATAGTTAGCTAATTTTAGAATATATCTTTAGAAATAAACTAATTTAGGTAGGTTTTTTAAGGTCCCATAAGTTATGGGATTTGATATACCTTTTATTACTTTCCTTTTTCTACTAGGTCTAGCATCTATAAAGCTATTGTCTAATGTATTATTCAGAAAGTGAAGGATTATTACTCTTTCAATCTCCAACATTTATACTTATTTGTTTTAATTAATATACTAGGTTGTCTCCCACAAAAGTTAATTTCATGATCCTGGTGACAGAAAGTGTGTTTGGAACTAAAATAGTAGCCTCTGTAACAAAAAATGATGGGAGATACTCTTTCTTTCGCAATTCAACCAATCAACATTAATATAAAATGCAATTCAAGATCAAGGACCACACCCTTTGATGGATTTGAATGAATTCATCTTATAGATGGCTCATGGGCATTGTTTTCACAATGAATACAGTTGTTACAAATGAAGCATAAGATCATTTCATGGTCGTTACATGATAAATAGTACTTGTAGCAGAAAGAGAACCCCAATTAGCATCAGTTGATTGGAATATCTCATTATTTCGGAATTTAACCACATAACATAAGAATGAAATGTAAACCAAGATGAATGATTCCTTTGGATGTGGAAGAAAACATATTCAAAGTTTTAATAGTATTTTTCCTTGATTGGTTTACTTAAAATACGAGGTTGTCTATCCACAAATGTTAATTTCATGATCAATGTATCAAAAAGTATTTTCAAAACTAATAGAGGAGCCTTGATAACGAAAAATGATGGCAGGTACTCTTTCTTTTGGAATTCAACCAATTAATATCAATAAGAAATGCAATTGAAGATCAAGGACTCCATTATTTGTTGGATTTGAATAAATTCATCTTATACATGGTTCAAGGGCATTGTTTCCGCAATGAAGATACTTGTTAAGAATGACACATAAGGTAATTTCATAGTCGTTGCATGAAAAATAATCCTTGTAACAAAAAGAGATCCCTAATTAGCATCAGTAGATTGGAAACTCTCATTATTTTGGACTTCAACCACATAACATTAGTAAGAAATGCAAACCCACTTGAATGATTCCTTTTATTAATTGATGAAAACAGATTCAGTGATTCAATAGAATTTATACTTGTTTATTTTAATTAATATACTAGCTTGTCTACCCACAAAAGTTAATTTCATGATCCCGGTGTCCAAATGTGTGTTTGGAATTAAAACAACAACCTGTGTAACCAATAATGAGGGGACATACTCTTTCTTTAGCAATTCAACCAATCAACATTAAAAAGAAATGCAATTCAAGATCAAGCACTGCACCCTTTGATGGATTTGAATGAATTCATCTTATAGATGGCTCATGGGCATTGTTTTCACAATGAATACAGTTGTTAGAAATGAAAAATAAGATCATTACATGGTCGTTGCATGATAAATAATACTTGTAGCAAAAAAAGAACCCTCATTAGCATCAGTTGATTGGAATATCTCATTATTTCAGAATTTAACCACGTAACATAAGAATGAAATGCGAATCAGGATGAATGATTCCTTTGGATGGTGGAAGAAAACAGATTCAAAGTTTTAATAGTATTTTGACTTGTTTGGTTTACTTAATATACTAAGTTGTCTTTTCACAAATGTTAATTTCATTATCAATGTATCAAAAAGTGTCTTCAGAACGAATAGAGGAGCCTTGAAAACAAAAAATGATGGGAGGCACTCTTTCTTTTGCAATAAAACCAATTAATATCAATAAGAAATGCAATTAAAGATCAAGGACTCCATTATTTGTTGGATTCGAATGAATTCATCTTATAAATGGTTCAAGGGCATTGTTTCCACAATGAATATACTTGTTAAGAATGATGCATAAGATAATTTCATAGTCGTTGCATGAAAAATAATCCTTGTAACAAAAAGAAATCCCTAATTTGCATCAGTAGATTGGAAACTCTCATCATTTCAGAATTTAACCACTTAACATTAGTATGAAATGCAAACCAACTTGAATGATACCTTTTATTAAAGGAGGAAAACAAATTCAGTGTTTTAATAGTATTTATACTTGTTTGTTTAAACTAATATAATAGGTTTTTTATCCACAAAAGATCATTTCATGATCCTGATGTCAAAAAGTGTGTTTGGAACTAAAACAGTAGCCTTTGTAACCAAAAATGATGGGAGGTACTCTTTCTTTCGCAATTCAACCAATCAACATTAATAAGAAAACCAATTGAAGATCATGGACTACACCCTTTGTTGGATTCGAATGTATTCATCTTATAGAAGGCTCATGGGCATTGTTTTCACAATGAATACAGTTGTTACAAATGAAACACAACATCATTTGATGGTCATTGCATGATAAATAGTACTTGTAGCAGAAAGAGAGCCCTAATTAGAATCAATTGATTGGAATATCTCATTATTTTGGAATTTAACCACATAACATAAGAATGAAATGCAAACCAAGATGAATGATTCTTTTGGATGGTAGAAGAAAACAGATTCAAAGTTTTAATAGTATTTTGACTTCTTTGGTTTACTTAATATACTAAGTTGTCTATTCACAAACGTTAAATTCATGATAAATGTATCAAAACGTGTCTTCTGAACTAATAGAGGGACCTTGATAACAATAAATGATGGGAGGTACTCTTTCTTTCATAATACAACCAATTAATATCAATAGGAAATGCAATTGAAGATCAAGGACTCCATTATTTGTCGGATTTGAATGAATTCATCTTATAAATGGTTCAAGGGCATTGTTTTCCACAATGAATATACTTGTTAAGAATGACGCATAAGATAATTTCATAGTGGTTGCATGAAAAATAATCCTTGTAACAAAAAGAAATCCTTAATTTGCATCAGTAGATTGGAAACTCTCATCATTTCAGAATTTAACCACTTAAGATTAGTATGAAATGCAAACCCACTTGAATGATTCATTTTATTAAATGAGGAAAACAGATTCAGTGTTTCAATAAAATTTATACTTATTTGTTTTAATTAATATACTAGATTGTCTCTCACAAAAGTTAATTTCATGATCCCGGTGTCAAAAAGTGTGTTTGGAACTAAAATAGCAGCCTCTGTAAAAAAAAATGAGGGGAGATACTCTTTCTTTCGCAAGTCAACCAATCAACATTAATATAAAATGCAATTCAAGATCAAGCAAGGACTTCATTATTTGTTGGATTTGAATGAATTCATCTTATAAATGGTTCAAGGGCATTGTTTCCACAATGAATATACTTGTTAAGAATGACGCATAAGATAATTTCATAGTTGTTGCATGAAAAATAATTCTTGTAACAAAAAGAGGTCTCTAATTAGCATCAGTAGATTGGAAACTCTCATTATTTTGGAATTTAACCACTTAATAATAGTATCAAATGCAAACCAATTGAATGATACCTTTTATTAACGGAGGAAAATAGTTTCAATGTTTCAATAGTATTTATACTTGTTTGTTTTAATTAATATACTAGCTTGTCTATCCACAAAAGTTAATTTCACGATCCTGGTGTCGAAACGTGTGTTTGGAACTAAAATAGCAGCCTTCATAACCAAAAATGATGGGAGGTAATCTTTCTTTCGTAATTCAACCAATCAACATTAATAAGAAATGCAATTCAAGATCAAGGACTACACCCTTTGTTGGATTTGAATGAATTCATCTTATTGATGGTTCATATTCATTGCATGAAAAATAATCCTTGTAACCAAAAAAGATCCCTAATTAGCATCAGTAGATTGGAAACTCTCATCATTTCAGAATTTAACAACTTAACATTAGTATGAAATGCAAACCCACTTGAATGATTGCTTTTATTAAATGTGGAAAACAGATTGAGTGTTTTAATGGAATTTATACTTATTTGTTTTAATTAATATACTAGGTTGTCTCCCACAAAATTTAGTTTCATGATGCCGGTGTCAAAAAGTGTGTTTGGAACTAAAACAACGGCCTCTCTAACAAAGAGTGATGGGAGATACTCTTTCATTCGGAATTCAACCAATCGACATTAATATGAAATGCAACTCGAGATCAAGACTACACCCTTTGATGGATTAGAATGAATTCATCATATAGATAGCTCATGGGCATTGTTTTCACTATGAATACAGTTATTACAAATGAAATATAAGATCATTTCATGGTCATTGCATGATAAATAGTACTTGTAGCAAAAAGAGAACCCTAATTAGCATCAGTTGATTGGAATATCTCATTATTTCAGAATTTAACCACATAACATTAGAATGAAATGCAAACCAAGATGAATGATTCCTTTGGATGGTGGAAGAAAACAAATTCAAAGTTTTAATAGTATTTTGACTTGTTTGGTTTACTTAATATACAAGGTTGTCTACCCACAAATGTAAATTTCATGATCAATGTATCAAAAAGTGTCTTCAGAACTAATAGAGGAGCCTTGATAACTGAAAATGATGGGAGGTACTCTTTCTTTTGGAATTCCACCAATCAATATCAATAAGAAATGAAATTGAAGATCAACGACTCCATTATTTGTTGGAGATGAATGAATTCATCTTATAAATGGTTCGAGGGCATTGTTTGCATAATGAATAGAGTTATTAAGAATCACACATAAGTGAATTTCATGGTTGTTGCATGAAAAATGATCCTTGTAACAAAAAGAGATCCCTATTTAGAATCAGTAGATTGGAAACTCTCATCATTTCAGAATTTAACAACTTAAGATTAGTATGAAATGCAAACCCACTTGAATGATTCCTTTTTATTAAATGAGGAAAACAGATTTCAGTGTTTCAATAGAATTTTATACTTATTTGCTTTAATTAATATACTAGATTGTCTCCCACAAAAGTTAATTTCATGATCCCCGGTGTCAGAAAGTGTGTTTGGAACTAAAATAGTAGCCTCTGTAACAAAAAATGATAGGAGATACTCTTTCTTTCGTAATTCAACCAATCAACATTACTATAAAATGCAATTCAAGATCAAGGACTGCACCCTTTGATGGATTTGAATGAATTCATCTTATAGATGGTTCATGGGCATTGTTTTCACAATGAATACAGTTGTTACAAATGAAACATAAGATCATTTCACGGTCGTTGCATGATAAATAGTACTTGTAGCAGAAAGAGAACCCTAATTAGCATCAGTTGATTGGAATATCTCATTATTTCAGAATTTAACCACATAACATAAGAATGAAATGCAAACCAAGATGAATGATTCCTTTGGATGGTGGAAGAAAACAGATTCAATGTTTTAATAGTATTTTGACTTGTTTCGTTTACTTAATATACTAGGTTGTCTATCTACAAATGTTAATTTTATGATCAATGTATCAAAAATTGTCTTCAGAACTAATAGAGGAGCCTTGATAACAAAAAATTGATGGCAGGTACTCTTTCTTTTGGAATTAAACCAATCAATATCAATAAGAAATGCAATTCAAGATCAAGGATTCCAGTCTTTGTGGGATTTGAATGAATTCATCTTATAGATGGTTCATGAGCATTGTTTTCGCAATGAATATAGTTGTTACAAATGAATAATAAGATCATTTGATGGTTTTTGCATCATAAATAGTAGTTGTAGCAAAAAGAGAACCCTAATTAGCATCAGTTGATTGGAATATCTCATTATTTCGGAATTTATCCACATAGCATAAGAATGAAATGCAAACAAAGACGAATGATTCCTTTGGATGGTGGAAGAAAACAGATTCAATGTTTTAATTGTATTTAGACTAGTTTGGCTTACATAATATATTAGGTTACCTATCCACAAATATTAATTTCATGATAAATGAATCAAAAAGTTTCTTCAGAACTAATAGAGGAGCCTTGATCACCGAAAATGATGGGAGGTACTCTTTGTTTCGGAATTCAACCAATCAATATCAATAAGAAATGCAATTGAAGATCAAGGACCCCATTATTTATTGGATTTGAATGAATTCATCATATAAAAGCTTCAAGGGCATTGTAAACCAACTTGAAAAATAATCCATTATTGCAGAAGAATCCTTGTAACAAAAAGAGATCCCTAACTAGCATCAGTAGATTAGGAACTCTCATTATTTTGGAATTTAACCACTTAATATTAGAATGAAATGCAAATCAACTTGAACGATACCTTTTATTAAAGGAGGAAAACAGATTCAGTGTTTTAATAGTATTTATACTTGTTTGTTTTAACTAATATAATAGGTTGTTTATCCACAAAAGATAATTTCATGATCCTGATGTCAAAAAGTGTGTTTCAAACAAAAACAGTAGCCTTTGTAACTAAAAATGATGGGAGGTACTCTTTCTCTCGCAATTCAACCAATCAACATTAATAAGAAAACCAATTGAAGATCATGGACTACACCCTTTGTTGAATTAGAATGAATTCATCTTATAGAAGGCTCATGGGCATTGTTTTCACAATGAATACAGTTGTTACAAATGAAACACAACATCATTTGATGGTCGTTGCATGATAAATAGTACTTGTAGCAGAAAGAGAACCCTAATTAGAATCAATTGATTGGAATATCTCATTATTTTGGAATTTAACCACATAACATAAGAATGAAATGCAAACCAAGATGAATGATTCTTTTGGATGGTGGAAGAAAACAGATTCAAAGTTTTAATAGTATTTTGACTTCTTTGGTTTACTTAATATACTAAGTTGTCTATTCACAAACGTTAAATTCATGATCAATGTATCAAAACGTGTCTTCTGAACTAATAGAGGGGCCTTGATAACAAAAAATGATGGGAGGTATTCTTTCTTTCGGAATACAACCAATTAATATCAATAGGAAATGCAATTGAAGATCAAGGACTCCATTATTTGTTGGATTTGAATGAATTCATCTTATAAATGGTTCAAGGGCATTGTTTCCACAATGAATATACTTGTTAAGAATGACACATAAGATAATTTCATAGTTGTTGCATGAAAAATAATTCTTGTAACAAAAAGAGGTCTCTAATTAGCATCAGTAGATTGGAAACTCTCATTATTTTGGAATTTAACCACATAATAATAGTATCAAATGCAAACCAATTGAATGATAACTTTTATTAAAGGAGGAAAACAGTTTCAGTGTTTCAATAGTATTTATACTTGTTTGTTTTAATTAATATACTAGCTTGTCTACCCACAAAAGTTAATTTCACGATCCTGGTGTCGAAACGTCTGTTTGGAACTAAAACAACAGCCTTCACAACCAAAAATGATGGGATGTGCTCTTTCTTTCATAATTCAACCAATCAACATTAATAAGAAATGCAATTCAAGATCAAGGACTACACCCTTTGTTGGATTTGAATGAATTCATCTTATTGATGGTTCATAGTCATTGCATGAAAAATAATCCTTGTAACGAAAGAAGATCCCTAATTAGCATCAATAGATTGGAAACTCTCATCATTTCAGAATTTAACAACTTAACATTAGTATGAAATGCAAACCCACTTGAATGATTGCTTTTATTAAATGTGGAAAACAGATTCAGTGTTTCAATGGAATTTATACTTATTTGTTTTAATTAATATATTAGGTTGCCTCCTACAAAAGTTAGTTTCACGATCCCAGTGTCAAAAAGTGTGTTTGGAACTAAAACAGCGGCCTCTGTAACAAAAAATGATGGGAGATACTCTTTCTTTCGCAATTCAACCAATCAACATTAATATGAAATGCAACTCAAGATCAAGACTACACCCTTTGATGGATTAGAATGTATTCATCATATAGATGTCTCATGGGCATTGTTTTCACTATGAATACAGTTGTTACAAATGAAACATAAGATCATTTCACGGTCGTTGCATGGTAAATAGTACTTGTAGCAAAAAGAGAACCCTAATTAGCATCAGTTGATTGGAATATCTCATTATTTTCGAATTTAACCATATAACATAAGAATGAAATGCAAACCAAGATGAATGATTCCTTTGGATGGTGGAAGAAAACAAATTCCAAGTTTTAATAATATTTTGACTTGTTTGGTTTACTTAATATACAAGGTTGCCTATCCACAAATGTAAATTTGATGATCAATGTGTCAAAAAGAGTCTTCAGAACTAATAGAGGAGCCTTGATAACTGAAAATGATGGGAGGTACTCTTTCTTTTGGAATTCCACCAATCAATATCAATAAGAAATGCAATTGAAGATCAAGGACTCCATTATTTGTTGGAGATGAATGAATTCATCTTATAAATGGTTCGAGGGCATTGTTTGCATAATGAATAGAGTTATTAAGAATAACACATAAGTGAATTTCATGGTTGTTGCATGAAAAATGATCCTTGTAACAAAAAGAGATCCCTATTTAGAATCAGTAGATTGGAATTCAACCAATCAACATTAATATAAAATGCAATTCAAGATCAAGGGCTACACCCTTTGATGGATTTGAAAGAATTCATCTTATAGATGGTTCATGGGTATTGTTTTCACAATGAATACAGTTGTTACAAATGAAACATAAGATCATTTCACAGTCGTTGCATGATAAATAGTACTTGTAGCAGAAAGAGAACCCTAATTAGCATCAATTGATTGGAATATCTCATTATTTCGGAATTTAACCACATAACATAAGAATGAAATGTAATCCAAGATGAATGATTCCTTTGGATGGTGGAAGAAAACATATTCAAAGTTTTAATAGTATTTTTCCTTGTTTGGTTTACTTAAAATACTATGTTGTCTATCCACAAATGTTAATTTCATGATCAATGTATCAAAAAGTATTTTCAAAACTAATAGAGGATCCTTGAGAACGAAAAATGATGGCAGGTACTCTTTTTTTCGGAATTCAACCAATCAATATCAATAAGAAATGCAATTGAAGATCAAGGACTCCATTATTTGTTGGATTTGAATGAATTCATGTTATATATGGTTCAAGGGCATTGTTTCTGCAATGAAGATACTTGTTAAGAATGACACATAAGGTAATTTCATAGTCGTTGCATGAAAAATATTCCTTGTAACAAAAAGAGATCCTTAATTAGCATCAGTAGATTGGAAACTCTCATTATTTTGGACTTCAACCACATAACATTAGTATGAAATGCAAACCCACTTGAATGATTCCTTTTATTAAATGATGAAAACAGATTCAATGATTCAATAGAATTTATACTTATTTGTTTTAATTAATATACTAGCTTGTCTACCCACAAAGGTCAATTTCATGATCCCAGTGTCCAAATGTGTGTTTGGAATTAAAACAACAGCTTGTGTAACCAATAATGAGGGGACATACTCTTTCTTTAGCAATTCAACCAATCCACATTAATAAGAAATGCAATTCAAGATCAAGCACTACACCCTTTGATGGATTTGAATGAATTCATCTTATAGATGGCTTATGGGCATTGTTTTCACAATGAATACATTTGTTAGAAATGAAAAATAAGATCTTTTCATGGTCATTGCATGATAAATAATACTTGTAACAAAAAGAGAACCCTCATTAGCATCAGTTGATTGGAATATCTCAGTATATCAGAATTTAACCACATAACATAAGAATGAAATGCAAATCAGGATGAATGATTCCTTTGGATGGTGGAAGAAAACAGATTCAAAGTTTTAATAGTATTTTGACTTCTTTGGTTTACTTAATATACTAGGTTGTCTTTTGACAAATGTTAATTTCATGATCAATGTATCAAAAAGTGTCTTCAGAACGAATTGAGGAGCCCTGAAAACAAAAATGATGGGAGGCACTCTTTCTTTTGCAATACAACCAATTAATATCAATAAGAAATGCAATTGAAGATCAAGGACTCCATTATTTGTTGGATTTGAATGAATTCATCTTATAAATGGTTCAAGGGCATTGTTTCCACAATGAATATACTTGTTAAGAATGACGCATAAGATAATTTCATAGTCGTTGCATGAAAAATAATCCTTGTAACAAAAAGAGGTCTCTAATTAGCATAAGTAGATTGGAAACTCTCATTATTTTGGAATTTAACCACTTAATAATAGTATGAAATGCAAACCCACTTGAATGATTCCTTTTATTAAATGATGAAAACAGATACAATGATTCAATAGAATTTATACTTGTTTGTTTTCATTTATATACTAGCTTGTCTACCCGCAAAAGTTAATTTCATGATCCCGGTGTCCAAATGTGTGTTTGGAATTAAAATAGCAGCCTGTGTAACCAATAATGAGGAGACATACTCTTTCTTTAGCAATTTAACCAATCAACATTAATAAGAAATGCAATTCAAGATCAAGCACTACACCCATAGATGGATTTGAATGAATTCATCTTATACAGCTCATGGGCATTGTTTTCACAATGAATACAGTTGTTAGAAATGAAAAATAAGATCATTTCATAGTCGTTGCATGATAAATAATACTTGTAGCAAAAAGAGAACGCTCATTAGCATCAGTTGATTGGAATATCTCATTATTTCAGAATTTAACCACGTAACATAAGCATGAAATGCAAAGCAGGATGAATGATTCCTTTGGATGGTGGAAGAAAACAGATTCAATGTTTTAATAGTATTTTGACTTGTTTGGTTTACTTAATATACTAAGTTGTCTTTTCACAAATGTTAATTTCATTATCAATGTATCAAAAAGGGTCTTCAGAACTAATAGAGGAACCTTGAAAACAAAAAATGATGGGAGGCACTCTTTCTTTTGCAATACAACCAATTAATAACAATAAGAAATGCAATTGAAGATCAAGGACTCCATTATTTGTTGGATTTGAATGAATTCATCTTATAAATGGTTTAAGGGCATTGTTTCCACAATGAATATACTTGTTAAGAATGATGCATAAGATAATTTCATAGTCGTTGCATGAAAAATAATCCTTGTAACAAAAAGAAATCCCTAATTTGCATCAGTAGATTGGAAACTCTCATCATTTCAGAATTTAACCACTTAACATTAGAATGAAATGGAAACCCACTTGAATGATTCCTTTTATTAAATGAGGAAAATAGATTCAGTGTTTCAATAGAATTTATACTTATTTGTTTTAATTAATATACTAGGTTGTCTCCCACAAAAGTTAATTTCATGATCCCGGTGTCAAAAAGTATGTTTGGAACAAGAACAGCAGCCTTCGTAACAAAAAATGATGGGAGATACTCTTTCTTTCGCAATTCAACCAATCAACATTAATATGAAATCCAATTCAAGATCAAGTGCTACACCATTTGATGGATTTGAATGAATTCATCTTATAGATGGTTCAAGGGCATTGTTTTCACAATGAATACAGTTGTTACAAATGAAACATAAGATCATTTCATGGTTGTTGCATGATAAATAGTACTTGTAGCAGAAAGAGAACCCTAATTAGCATCAATTGATTGGAATATCTCATTATTTTGGAATTTAACCACATAACATAAGAATGAAATGCAAACCAAGATGAATGATTCCTTTGGATGGTGGAAGAAAACAGATTCAATGTTTTAATAGTATTTTGACTTGTTTCATTTACTTAATATACTAGGTTGTCTATCTACAAATGTTAATTTTATGATCAATGTATCAAAATGTGTCTTCAGAACTAATAGAGGAGCCTTGATAACCAAAAATGATGGCAGGTACTCTTTCTTTTGGAATTAAACCAATCAATATCAATAAGAAATGCACTTCAAGATCAAGGACTCCAGTCTTTGTGGGATTTGAATGAATTCATCTTATAAATGGTTCATCAGCATTGTTTTCGCAATGAATACAGTTGTTACAAATGAATAATAAGATCATTTGATGGTTGTTGCATCATAAATCGTAGTTGTAGCAAAAAGACAACCCTAATTAGCATCAGTTGATTGGAATATCTCATTATTTCGGAGTTTATCCACATAGCATAAGAATGAAATGCAAACAAAGACGAATGATTCCTTTGGATGGTGGAAGAAAACAGATTCAATGTTTTAATTGTATTTAGACTAGTTTGGCTTACATATTATATTAGGTTGTCTATCCACAAATATTAATTTCATGATAAATGAATCAAAAAGTTTCTTCAAAACTAATAGAGGAGCCTTGATCACCGAAAATGATGGGAGGTACTCTTTGTTTCGGAATTCAACCAATCAATATCAATAAGAAATGCAATTGAAGATCAAGGACTCCATTATTTATTGGATTTGAATGAATTCATCATATAAAAGCTTCAAGGGCATTGTAAACCAACTTGAAAAATAATCCATTATTGCAGAAGAATCCTTGTAACAAAAAGAGATCCCTAACTAGCATCAGTAGATTAGAAACTCTCATTATTTTGGAATTTAACCACTTAACATTAGAATGAAATGCAAACCAACTTGAATGATACCTTTTATTAAAGGAGGAAAATAGATTCAGTGTTTTAATAGTATTTATACTTGTTTGTTTTAACTAATATAATAGGTTGTTTATCGACAAAAGATAATTTCATGATCCTGATGTCAAAAAGTGTGTTTGGAACTAAAACAGTAGCCTTTGTAACCAATAATGATGGGAGGTACTCTTTCTTTCGCAATTCAACCAATCAACATTAATAAGAAAACCAATTGAAGATCATGGACTACACCCTTTGTTGGATTAGAATGAATTCATCTTATAGAAGGCACATGGGCATTGTTTTCATAATGAATACAGTTGTTACAAATGAAACACAAGATCATTTGATGGTCGTTGCATGATAAATAGCACTTGTAGCAGAAAGAGAACCCTAATTAGAATCAATTGATTGGAATATCTCATTATTTTGGAATTTAACCACATAACATAAGAATGAAATGCAAACCAAGATGAATGATTCTTTTGGATGGTGGAAGAAAACAGATTCAAAGTTTTAATAGTATTTTGACTTCTTTGGTTTACTTAATATACTAAGTTGTCTATTCACAAATGTTAAATTAATGATCAATGTATCAAAACGTGTCTTCTGAACTAATAGAGGGGCCTTGATAACAAAAAATGATGGGAGGTACTCTTTCTTTTGGAATACAACCAATTAATATCAATAGGAAATGCAATTGAAGATCAAGGACTCCATTATTTGTTGGATTTGAATGAATTCATCTTATAAATGGTTTAAGGGCATTGTTTCCACAATGAATATACTTGTTAAGAATGACACATAAGATAATTTCATAGGTGTTGTATGAAAAATAATTCTTGTAACAAAAAGAGGTCTCTAATTAGCATCAGTAGATTGGAAACTCTCATTATTTTAGAATTTAACCAATTAAAAATAGTATCAACCAATTGAATGATACCTTTTATTAAAGGAGGAAAACAGTTTCAGTGTTTCAATAGTATTTATACTTGTTTGTTTTAATTAATATACTAGCTTGTTTATCCACAAAAGTTAATTTCACGATCCTGGTGTCGAAACTTGTTTTTCGAACTAAAACAGCAGCCTTCATAACCAAAAATGATGGGAGGTACTCTTTCTTTCGTAATTCAACCAATCAACATTAATAAGAAATGCAATTCAAGATCAAGGACTACACCCTTTGTTGGATTTGAATGAATTCATCTTATTGATGGTTCATAGTCATTGCATGAAAAATAATCCTTGTAACAAAAAAAGATCCCTAATTAGCATCAGTAGATTGGAAACTCTCATCATTTCAGAATTTAACAACTTAACATTAGTATGAAATGCAAACCCACTTGAATGATTGCTTTTATTAAATGTGGAAAACAGATTCAGTGTTTCAATGGAATTTATACTTATTTGTTTTAATTAATATACTAGGTTGTCTCCCACAAAAGTTAATTTCACAATCCCGATGTCAAAAAGTGTGTTTGGAACTAAAACAGCGGCCTCTGTAACAAAAAATGATGGGAGATACTCTTTCTTTTGGAATTCAACCAATCAACATTAATATGAAATGCAACTCAAGATCAAGACTACACCCTTTGATGGATTAGAATGAATTCATCATATAGATGGCCCATGGGCATTGTTTTCACAATGAATACAGTTGTTAGAAATGAAAAATAAGATCATTTCATGGTCGTTGCATGATAAATAATACTTGTAGCAAAAGGAGAACCCTCATTAGCATCAGTTGATTGGAATATCTCATTATTTCAAAATTTAACCACGTAACATAAGAATGAAATGCGAATCAGTATGAATGATTCCTTTGGATGGTAGAAGAAAACAGATTCAAAGTTTTAATAGTATTTTGACTTGTTTGGTTTACTTAATATACTAAGTAGACTTTTCACAAATGTTAATTTCATGATCAATGTATCAAAAAGTGTCTTTAGAATGAATAGAGGAGCCTTTAAAACAAAAAATGATGGGAGGCACTCTTTCTTTTGCAATACAACCAATTAATATCAATAAGAAATGCAATTGAAGATCAAGGACTCCATTATTTGTTGGATTTGAATGAATTCATCTTATAAATGGTTCAAAGGCATTGTTTGCATAATGAATATACTTGTTAAGAATGATGCATAAGATAATTTCATAGTCGTTGCATGAAAAATAATCCTTGTAACAAAAAGAAATCCCTAATTTGTATCAGTAGATTGGAAACTCTCCTCATTTCAGAATTTAACCACTTAACATTAGTATGAAATGCAAACCCGCTTGAATGATTCCGTTTATCAAATGAGCAAAACAGATTCAGTGTTTCATTAGAAGTTATACTTATTTATTTTAATTAATATACTAGGTTGTCTCCCACAAAAGTTAATTTCACAATCCTGGTGTCAAAAAGTGTGTTTGGAACTAAAAGAGCGGCCTCTGTAACAAAAAATGATGGGAGATACTCTTTCTTTTGGAATTCAACCAATCAACATTAATATGAAATGCACTCAAGATCAAGACTACACCCTTTGATGGATTAGAATGAATTCATCATATAGATGGCCCGTGGGCATTGTTTTCACAATAAATACAGTTGTTAGAAATGAAAAATAAGATCATTTCATGGTCGTTGCATGATAAATAATACTTGTAACAAAAGGAGAACCCTCATTAGCATCAGTTGATTGGAATATCTCATTATTTCAGAATTTAACCACGTAACATAAGAATGAAATGCGAATCAGGATGAATGATTCCTTTGGATGGTGGAAGAAAACAGATTCAAAGTTTTAATAGTATTTTGACTTGTTTGGTTTACTTAATATACTAAGTTGTCTTTTCACAAATGTTAATTTCATGATCAATGTATCAAAAAGTGTCTTCAGAAAGAATAGAGGAGCCTTCAAAACAAAAAATGATGGGAGGCACTCTTTCTTTTGCAATACAACCAATTAATATCAATAAGAAATGCAATTGAAGATCAAGGACTCCATTATTTGTTGGATTTGAATGAATTCATCTTATAAATGGTTCAAGGGCATTGTTTCCACAATGAATATACTTGTTAAGAATGATGCATAAGATAATTTCATAGTCATTGCATGAAAAATAATCCTTGTAACAAAAAGAAATCCCTAATTTGCATCAATAGATTGGAAACTCTCATCATTTCAGAATTTAACCACTTAACATTAGTATGAAATGCAAACCCGCTTGAATGATTCCTTTTATCAAATGAGCAAAACAGATTCAGTGTTTCAATAGAATTTATACTTATTTATTTTAATTAATATACTAGGTTGTCTCCCACAAAAGTTAATTTCATGATCCCAGTTTCAAAAAGTGTGTTTGGAACTAGAACAGCAGCCTCTGTAACAAAAAATGATGGGAGATACTCTTTCTTTCGCAATTCAACCAATCAACATTAATATGAAATGCAATTCAAGATCAAGGACTACACCCTTTGATGGATTTGAATGAATTCATCTTATAGATGGTTCATGGGCATTGTTTTCACAATGAATACAGTTGTTACAAATGAAACATAAGATCATTTCATGGTTGTTACATGATAAATAGTACTTGTAGCAGAAAGAGAACCCTAATTAACATCAGTTGATTGGAATATCTCATTATTTTGGAATTTAACCACATAACATAAGAATGAAATGCAAACCAAGATGAATGATTCCTTTGGATGGTGGAAGAAAATAGATTCAAAGTTTTAATAGTATTTTGACTTCTTTGGTTTACTTAATATACTAAGTTGTCTATTCACAAATGTTAAATTCATGATCAATGTATCAAAACTTGTCTTCTAAACTAATAGAGGGGCATTGGTAACAAAAAATGATGGGAGGTACTCTTTGTTTTGGAATACAACCAATTAATATCAATAAGAAATGCAATTGGAGATCAAGGACTCCATTATTTTTTGGATTTGAATGAATTCATCTTATAAATGGTTCAAGGGCATTGTTTCCACAATGAATATACTTATTAAGAATGATGCATAAGATAATTACATAGTCGTTGCATGAAAAATAATCCTTGTAACAAAAAGAAATCCCTAATTTGCATCAGTAGATTGGAAACTCTCATCATTTCAAAATTTAACCAATTAACATTAGTATGAAATGAAAATCCGCTTGAATGATTCCTTTTATTAAATGAGGAAAACAGATTCAGTGTTTTAATAGAATTTATACTTATTTGTTTTAATTAATATACTTGGTTGTCTCCCACAAAAGTTAATTTCATGATCCCGGTGTCAAAAGGTATGCTTGGAACTAGAACAATAGCCTCTGTAACAAAAAATGATGAGAGATACTCTTTCTTTCGCAATTCAACTAATCAACATTAATATGGAATGCAATTCAAGATCAAGGACTACACCCTTTGATGGATTTAAAAGAATTCATCGTATAGATGGTTCGTGGGCATTGTTTTCACAATGAATACAGTTGTTACAAATGAAACATAAGATCATTTCATGGTTGTTGCATGATAAATAGTACTTGTAGCAGAAAGAGAACCCTAATTAGCATCAGTTGATTGGAATATCTCATTATTTTGGAATTTCACCACATAACATAAGAATGAAATGCAAACCAAGATGAATGATTCCTTTGGATGGTGGAAGAAAACAGATTCAATGTTTTAATAGTATTTTGACTTGTTTCGTTTACTTAATATACTAGGTTGTCTATCTACAAATGTTAATTTTATGATCAATGTATCAAAAAGTGTCTTCAGAACTAATAGAGGAGCCTTGATAACCAAAAATGATGGCAGGTACTCTTTCTTTTGGAATTAAACCAATCAATATCAATAAGAAATGCAATTCAAGATCAAGGACTCCAATATTTGTGGAATTTGAATGAATTCATCTTATAGATGGTTCATCAGTATTGTTTTCGCAATGAATACAGTTGTTACAAATGAATAATAAGATCATTTGATGGTTATTGCATCATAAATAGTAGTTGTAGCAAAAAGAGAACCCTAATTAGCATCAGTTGATTGGAATATCTCATTATTTCGGAATTTTATCCACATAGCATAGGAATGATGAAATGCAAACAAAGACGAATGATGCCTTTAGATGGTGGAAGAAAACAGATTCAATGTTTTAATTGTATTTAGACTAGTTTGGCTTACATAATATATTAGGTTGTCTATCCACAAATATTAATTTCATGATAAATGAATCAAAAAGTTTCTTCAGAACTAATAGAGGAGCCTTGATCACCGAAAATGATGGGAGGTACTCTTTGTTTCGGAATTCAACCAATCAATATCAATAAGAAATGCAACTGAAGATCAAGGACTCCATTATTTATTGGATTTGAATGAATTCATCATATATAAATGCTTCAAGGGCATTGTAAACCAACTTGAAAAAATAATCCATTATTGCAGAAGAATCCTTGTAACAAAAAAGAGATCCCTAACTAGCATCAGTAGATTAGAAACTCTCATTATTTTGGAATTTAACCACTTAACATTAGAATGAAATGCAAACCAACTTGAATGATACCTTTTATTAAAGGAGGAAAACAGATTCAGTGTTTTAATAGTATTTATACTTGTTTGTTTTAACTAATATAATAGGTTGTTTATCGACAAAAGATAATTTCATGATCCTGATGTCAAAAAGTGTGTTTGGAACTAAAACAGTAGCCTTTGCAACCAAAAATGATGTGAGGTACTCATTCATTTGCAATTTAACCAATCAACATTAATAAGAAAACCAATTGAAGATCATGGACTACACCCTTTGTGGATTAGAATGAATTCATCTTATAGAAGGCTTATGAGCATTGTTTTCACAATGAATACAGTTGTTACAAATGAAACACAAGATCATTTGATGGTCGTTGCATGATAAATAGTACTTGTAGCAAAAAGAGAACGCTAATTAGAATCAATTGATTGGAATATCTCATTATTTTGGAATTTAACCACATAACATAAGAATGAAATGCAAACTAAGATGAATGATTCCTTTGGATGGTGGAAGAAAACAGATTCAAAGTTTTAATAGTATTTTGACTTGTTTGGTTTACTTAAAATACAAGGTTGTCTATCCACAGATGTAAATTTCATGATCAATGTGTCAAAAAGTGTCTTCAGAACTAATAGAGGAGCCTTGATAACTGAAAATGATGGGAGGTACTCTTTCTTTTGGAATTCCACCAATCAATATCAATAAGAAATGCAATTGAAGATCAGGGACTCCATTATTTGTTGGACATGAATGAATTCATCTTATAAATGGTTCAAGGGCATTGTTTGCATAATGAATAGAGTTATTAAGAATCACACATAAGTGAATTTCATGGTTGTTGCGTAAAAAATGATCCTTGTAACAAAAAGAGATCCCTATTTAGAATCAGTAGATTGGAAACTCTCATCGTTTCAGAATTTAACCACTTTAGATTAGTATGAAATGCAAACCCACTTGAATGATTCCTTTTATTAAATGAGGAAAACAGATTCAGTGTTTCAATAGAATTTATACTTATTTGTTTTAATTAATATACTGGATTGTCTCCCACAAAAGTTAATTTCATGATATCGGTGTCAGAAATTGCGTTTGGAACTAAAATAGCAGCCTCTATAACAAAAAAATGATGGGAGATACTCTTTTTCTTTCGCAATTCAACCAATCAACATTAATATGAAATGCAATTCAAGAACAAGGACTACACCCTTTGATGGATTTGAATAAATTCATCTTATAGATGGTTCATGGGCATTGTTTTCACAATGAATACAGTTTTTACAAATGAAACATAAGATCATTTCATGGTCATTGCATGATAAATAATACTTGTAACAAAAAGAGAACCCTTATTAGCATCAGTTGATTGGAATATCTCATTATTTCAAAATTTAACCACGTAACATAAGAATGAAATGCAAATCAGGATGAATGATTCCATTGGATGGTGGAAGAAAATAGATTCAAAGTTTTAATAGTATTTTGACTTCTTTGGTTTACTTAATATACTAAGTTGTCTATTCACAAATGTTAAATTCATGATCAATGTATCAAAACTTGTCTTCTAAACTAATAGAGGGGCATTGGTAACAAAAAATGATGGGAGGTACTCTTTGTTTTGGAATACAACCAATTAATATCAATAAGAAATGCAATTGGAGATCAAGGACTCCATTATTTTTTGGATTTGAATGAATTCATCTTATAAATGGTTCAAGGGCATTGTTTCCACAATGAATATACTTATTAAGAATGATGCATAAGATAATTACATAGTCGTTGCATGAAAAATAATCCTTGTAACAAAAAGAAATCCCTAATTTGCATCAGTAGATTGGAAACTCTCATCATTTCAAAATTTAACCAATTAACATTAGTATGAAATGAAAATCCGCTTGAATGATTCCTTTTATTAAATGAGGAAAACAGATTCAGTGTTTTAATAGAATTTATACTTATTTGTTTTAATTAATATACTTGGTTGTCTCCCACAAAAGTTAATTTCATGATCCCGGTGTCAAAAGGTATGCTTGGAACTAGAACAATAGCCTCTGTAACAAAAAATGATGAGAGATACTCTTTCTTTCGCAATTCAACTAATCAACATTAATATGGAATGCAATTCAAGATCAAGGACTACACCCTTTGATGGATTTAAAAGAATTCATCGTATAGATGGTTCGTGGGCATTGTTTTCACAATGAATACAGTTGTTACAAATGAAACATAAGATCATTTCATGGTTGTTGCATGATAAATAGTACTTGTAGCAGAAAGAGAACCCTAATTAGCATCAGTTGATTGGAATATCTCATTATTTTGGAATTTCACCACATAACATAAGAATGAAATGCAAACCAAGATGAATGATTCCTTTGGATGGTGGAAGAAAACAGATTCAATGTTTTAATAGTATTTTGACTTGTTTCGTTTACTTAACTTACTTAATATACTAGGTTGTCTATCTACAAATGTTAATTTTTATGATCAATGTATCAAAAAGTGTCTTTCAGAAATAATAGAGGAGCCTTGATAACCAAAAATGATGGCAGGTACTCTTTCTTTTGGAATTAAACCAATCAATATCAATAAGAAATGCAATTCAAGATCAAGGACTCCAATATTTGTGGAATTTGAATGAATTCATCTTATAGATGGTTCATCAGTAATGTTTTCGCAATGAATACAGTTGTTACAAATGAATAATAAGATCATTTGATGGTTGTTGCATCATAAATAGTAGTTGTAGCAAAAAGAGAACCCTAATTAGCATCAGTTGATTGGAATATCTCATTATTTCGGAATTTATCCACATAGCATAGGAATGAAATGCAAACAAAGACGAATGATGCCTTTAGATGGTGGAAGAAAACAGATTCAATGTTTTAATTGTATTTAGACTAGTTTGGCTTACATAATATATTAGGTTGTCTATCCACAAATATTAATTTCATGATAAATGAATCAAAAAGTTTCTTCAGAACTAATAGAGGAGCCTTGATCACCGAAAATGATGGGAGGTACTCTTTGTTTCGTAATTCAACCAATCAATATCAATAAGAAATGCAACTGAAGATCAAGGACTCCATTATTTATTGGATTTGAATGAATTCATCATATAAATGCTTCAAGGGCATTGTAAACCAACTTGAAAAATAATCCATTATTGCAGAAGAATCCTTGTAACAAAAAGAGATCCCTAACTAGCATCAGTAGATTAGAAACTCTCATTATTTTGGAATTTAACCACTTAACATTAGAATGAAATGCAAACCAACTTGAATGATACCTTTTATTATTAAAGGAGGAAAACAGATTCAGTGTTTTAATAGTATTTATACTTGTTTGTTTTAACTAATATAATAGGTTGTTTATCCACAAAAGATAATTTCATGATCCTGATGTCAAAAAGTGTGTTTGGAACTAAAACAGTAGCCTTTGCAACCAAAAATGATGTGAGGTACTCATTCATTTGCAATTTAACCAATCAACATTAATAAGAAAACCAATTGAAGATCATGGACTACACCCTTTGTTGGATTAGAATGAATTCATCTTATAGAAGGCTTATGAGCATTGTTTTCACAATGAATACAGTTGTTACAAATGAAACACAAGATCATTTGATGGTCGTTGCATGATAAATAGTACTTGTAGCAAAAAGAGAACCCTAATTAGAATCAATTGATTGGAATATCTCATTATTTTGGAATTTAACCACATAACATAAGAATGAAATGCAAACTAAGATGAATGATTCCTTTGGATGGTGGAAGAAAACAGATTCAAAGTTTTAATAGTATTTTGACTAGTTTGGTTTACTTAATATACAAGGTTGTCTATCCACAGATGTAAATTTCATGATCAATGTGTCAAAAAGTGTCTTCAGAACTAATAGAGGAGCCTTGATAACTTAAAATGATGGGAGGTACTCTTTCTTTTGGAATTCCACCAATCAATATCAATAAGAAATGCAATTGAAGATCAGGGACTCCATTATTTGTTGGAGATGAATGAATTCATCTTATAAATGGTTCCAGGGCATTGTTTGCATAATGAATAGAGTTATTAAGAATCACACATAAGTGAATTTCATGGTTGTTGCGTGAAAAATGATCCTTGTAACAAAAACAGATCCCTATTTAGAATCAGTAGATTGGAAACTCTCATCATTTCAGAATTTAACCACTTTAGATTAGTATGAAATGCAAACCCACTTGAATGATTCCTTTTATTAAATGAGGAAAACAGATTCAGTGTTTCAATAGAATTTATACTTATTTGTTTTAATTAATATACTAGATTGTCTCCCACAAAAGTTAATTTCATGATATCGGTGTCAGAAATTGCGTTTGGAACTAAAATAGCAGCCTCTATAACAAAAAATGATGGGAGATACTCTTTCTTTCGCAATTCAACCAATCAACATTAATATAAAATGCAATTCAAGATCAAGGACTACACCCTTTGATGGATTTGAATAAATTCATCTTATAGATGGTTCATGGGTATTGTTTTCGCAATGAATACAGTTTTTACAAATGAAACATAAGATCATTTCATGGTCATTGCATGATAAATAATACTTGTAACAAAAAGAGAACCCTAATTAGCATCAGTTGATTGGAATATCTCATTATTTCAAAATTTAACCACGTAACATAAGAATGAAATGCAAATCAGGATGAATGATTCCATTGGATGGTGGAAGAAAATAGATTCAAAGTTTTAATAGTATTTTGACTTCTTTGGTTTTACTTAATATACTAAAGTTTTCTATTCACAAATGTTAAATTCATGATCAATGTATCAAAACGTGTCTTCTAAACTAATAGAGGGGCGTTGGTAACAAAAAATGATGGGAGGTACTCTTTCTTTTGGAATACAACCAATTAATATCAATAGGAAATGCAATTGGAGATCAAGGACTCCATTATTTGTTGGATTTGAATGAATTCATCTTATAAATGGTTCAAGGGCATTGTTTCCACAATGAATATACTTATTAAGAATGATGCATAAGATAATTTCATAGTCGTTGCATGAAAAATAATCCTTGTAACAAAAAGAAATCCCTAATTTGCATCAGTAGATTGGAAACTCTCATCATTTCAGAATTTAACCAATTAACATTAGTATGAAATGAAAATCCGCTTGAATGATTCCTTTTATTAAAATGAGGAAAACAGATTCAGTGTTTCAATAGAATTTATATACTTATTTGTTTTAATTAATATACTTGGTTGTCTCCCACACAAAAGTTAATTTCATGATCCCGGTGTCAAAAAAAGTATGCTTGGAACTAGAACAACAGCCTCTGTAACAAAAAATGATGGGAGATACTCATTCTTTCGCAATTCAACCAATCAACATTAATATGAAATGCAATTCAAGATCAAGGACTACACCCTTTGATGGATTTGAATGAATTCATCGTATAGATGGTTCGTGGGCATTGTTTTCACAATGAATACAGTTGTTACAAATGAAACATAAGATCATTTCATGGTTGTTGCATGATAAATAGTACTTATAGTAGAAAGAGAACCCTAATTAGCATCAGTTGATTGGAATATCTCATTATTTTGGAATTTAACCACATAACATAAGAATGAAATGCAAACCAAGATGAATGATTCCTTTGGATGGTGGAAGAAAACAGATTCAATGTTTTAATAGTATTTTGACTTGTTTCGTTTACTTAATATACTAGGTTGTCTATCTATAAATGTTAATTTTATGATCAATGTATCAAAAAGTGTCTTCAGAAATAATAGAGGAGCCTAGATAACCAAAAATGATGGCAGGTACTCTTTCTTTTGGAATTAAACCAATCAATATTAATAAGAAATGCAATTCAAGATCAAGGACTCCATTCTTTGTGGGATTTGAATGAATTCATCTTATAGATGGTTCATCAGTATTGTTTTCGCAATGAATACAGTTGTTACAAATGAATAATAAGATCATTTGATGGTTGTTGCATCATAAATAGTAGTTGTAGCAAAAAGAGAACCCTAATTAGCATCAGTTGATTGGAAAATCTCATTATTTCGAAATTTATCCACATAGCATAAGAATGAAATACAAACAAAGATGAATGATTCCTTTGGATGGTGGAAGAAAACAGATTCAATGTTTTAATTGTATTTAGACTAGTTTGGCTTACATAATATAATAGGTTGTCTATCCACAAATATTAATTTCATGATAAATGAATCAAAAAGTTTCTTCAGAACTAATAGAGGAGCCTTGATCACCGAAAATGATGGGAGGTACTCTTTGTTTCGTAATTCAACCAATCAATATCAATAAGAAATGCAATTGAAGATCAAGGACTCCATTATTTATTGGATTTGAATGAATTCATCATATAAAAGCTTCAAGGGCATTGTAAACCAACTTGAAAAATAATCCATTATTGCAGAAGAATCCTTGTAACAAAAAGAGATCCCTAACTAGCATCAGTAGATTAGAAACTCTCATTATTTTGGAATTTAACCACTTAACATTAGAATGAAATGCAAACCAACTTGAATGATACCTTTTATTAAAGGAGGAAAACAGATTCAGTGTTTTAATAGTATTTATACTTGTTTGTTTTAACTAATATAATAGGTTGTTTATCCACAAAAGATAATTTCATGATCCTGATGTCAAAAAGTGTGTTTGGAAATAAAACAGTAGCCTTTGTAACAAAAAATGATGGGAGGTACTCTTTCATTCGCAATTCAACCAATCAACATTAATAAGAAAACCAATTGAAGATCATGGACTACACCCTTTGTTGGATTAGAATGAATTCATCTTATAGAAGGCACATGGGCATTGTTTTCATAATGAATACAGTTGTTACAAATGAAACACAAGATCATTTGATGGTCGTTGGATGATAAATAGTACTTGTAGCAGAAAGAGGACCCTAATTAGAATCAATTGATTGGAATATCTCATTATTTTGGAATTTAACCACATAACATAAGAATGAAATGCAAACCAAGATGAATGATTCTTTTGGATGGTGGAAGAAAACAGATTCAAAGTTTTAATAGTATTTTGACTTCTTTGGTTTACTTAATATACTAACTTGTCTATTCACAAACGTTAAATTCATGATCAATTTATCAAAACGTGTCTTCTGAACTAATAGAGGGGCCTTGATAACAAAAAATGATGGGAGGTACTCTTTCTTTTGGAATACAACCAATTAATATCAATAGGAAATGCAATTGAAGATCAAGGACTCCATTATTTGATGGATTTGACTGAATTCATCTTATAAATGGTTCAAGGGCATTGTTTCCACAATGAATATACTTGTTAAGAATGACGCATAAGATAATTTCATAGTTATTGCATGAAAAATAATTCTTGTAATAAGAAATGCAATTCAAGATCAAGGACTCCTTTATTTATTAGATTTCAATGAAGTCGTGTTATACATGGTTCATTTGCATTGTTTTCACAATGAATATAGTCATTAAGAAAGACAGAAAAGATAATTTTATGGTAATTGGATGAAAAATAATCCTTCTAACAACAAAAGTAGGCTGATTAGCCTAAGGCGATTAGAAAGTCACATTACTTATGAATTAAACCACTTAATATTAATGCCAAATGCAAACCAGCATGAATGACTCCTTTGGCCGATACAAGTAAATAGAATTAGAGTTTTGATACTATTTAGACTTGTTTGTTTTAATTTATATGCTAAATTGTTTAGTCACAAATGTTAATTCTATGATCCCTCTATCAAAAAGTCTATTTGCAACCAAAAAAGGAGCATTGATAACCAGAAATGATAGGAGGTACTCTTTATTTTGGACATCAAACAATTAATATCAATAAGAAATGCAATTCAAGATCAAGGACTCCGTTATTTATTAGATTTGAATGAAGTCATGTTATACATGGTTCATTTGCATTGTTTTCACAATGATTATAGTCATTAAGAAAGACAGAAAAGATAATTTTATGGTAATTGGATGAAAAATAATCCTTCTAACAACAAAAGTAGAGTGATTAGCATAAGTTGGTAAGGAAGTGACATTATGTAGGAATGAAACACCTTAAAATTAATGCCAAATGCAAACAAACATGAATGACTGCTGTGGCCAAAGGAAGTAAACAGATTTAGATTTTTAATACTGTTTAGACTTGTTTGTTGTAATTAATATGCTAAATTGTTTAGCGACAAATGTTAATTCTATGATCCCTCTATCCAAATGTCTGGTTGGAAGCAAAAAAGGAGCATTGATAACCAGAAATGATAGGAGGTACTCTTTATTTTGGAATTCAACCAATTAATATCAATAAGAAATGCAATTCAGGATCAAGGACTCCGTTATTTATTAGATTTGAATGAAGTCATGTTATACATGGTTCATTTGCATTGTTTTCACAATGAATATAGTCATTAAGAAAGACAGAAAAAGAAATTTTTATGGTAATTGGATGAAAAATAATCCTTCTAACAACAAAAGTAGGCTGATTAGCCTAAGGCGATTAGAAAGTCACATTACTTACGAATTAACCCACTTAATATTAATGCCAAATGCAAACCAGCATGAATGACTCCTTTGGCCGATCCAAGTAAATAGATTTAGAGTCTTCATACTATTTAGACTTGTTTGTTTTAATTAATATGCTAAATTGTTTAGTCAGAAATCTTAATTCTATGATCCCTCTATCAAAAAGTCTGTTTGCAACCAAAGAAGGAGCATTGATAACCAGAAATGATAGGAGGTACTCTTTATTTTGGAATTCAACCAATTACTATCAATAAGAAATGCAATTCAAGATCAAGGACTCCGTTATTTATTAGATTTGAATGAAGTCCTGTTATACATGGTTCATTTGCATTGTTTTCACAATGAATATAGTCATTAAGAAAGACAGAAAAGATAATTTTATGGTAATTGGATGAAAAATAATCCTTCTAACAACAAAAGTAGAGTGATTAGCATAAGTTGGTAAGGAAGTGACATTATTGAGGAATGAAACCCCTTAAAATTAATGCCAAATGCAAACAAACATGAATGACTGCTGTGGCCAAAGGAAGTAAACAGATTTAGATTTTTAATACTGTTTAGACTTGTTTGTTGTAATTAATATGGTAAATTGTTTAGCGACAAATGTTAATTCTATGATCCCTCTATCCAAATGTCTGGTTGGAACCAAAAAAGGAGCATTGATAACCAGAAATGATAGGAGGTACTCTTTATTTTGGAATTCAACCAATTAATATCAATAAGAAATGGAATTCAAGATCAAGGACTCCGTTATTTATTAGATTTGAATGAAGTCATGTTATACATGGTTCATTTGCATTGTTTTCACAATGAATATAGTCATTAAGAAAGACAGAAAAAATAATTTTATGGTAATTGGATGAAAAATAATCCTTCTAACAACAAAAGTAGGCTGATTAGCCTAAGGCGATTAGAAAGTCACATTACTTATGAATTAAACCACTTAATATTAATGCCAAATGCAAACCAACATGAATGACTCCTTTGGCCGATACAAGTAAACAGATTTAGAGTTTTGATACTATTTAGACTTGTTTGTTTTAATTAATATGCTAAATTGTTTAGTCACAAATGTTAATTCTATGATCCCTCTATCAAAAAATCTGTTTGCAACCAAAAAAGGAGCATTGATAAGCAGAAATGATAGGAGGTACTCTTTATTTTGGAATTCAACCAATTACTATCAATAAGAAATGCAATTCAAGATCAAGGACTCCGTTATTTATTAGATTTGAATGAAGTCATGTTATACATGGTTCATTCGCATTGTTTTCACAATGAATATAGTCATTAAGAAAGACAGAAAAGATAATTTTATGGTAATTGGATGAAAAATAATCCTTCTAACAACAAAACTAGAGTGTTTAGCATAAGTTGGTAAGGAAGTGACATTATTTAGGAATGAAACACCTTAAAATTAATGCCAAATGCAAACAAACATGAATGACTGCTGTGGCCAAAGGAAGTAAACAGATTTAGATTTTTAATACTGTTTAGACTTGTTTGTTGTAATTAATATGCTAAATTGTTTAGCAACAAATGTTAATTCTATGATCCCTCTATCCAAATGTCTGTTTGGAACCAAAAAAGGAGCATTGATAACCAGAAATGATAGGAGGTACTCTTTATTTTGGAATTCAACCAATTAATATCAATAAGAAATGCAATTCAAGATCAAGGACTCCGTTATTTATTAGATTTGAATGAAGTCATGTTGTACATGGTTCATTTGCATTGTTTTCACAATGAATATAGTCATTAAGAAAGATAGAAAAGATAATTTTATGGTAATTGGATGAAAAATAATCCTTCTAACAACAAAAGTAGAGTGATTAGCATAAGCTGGAAAGAAAGTCACTTTATTTAGGAATGAAACCCCTTAAAATTAATGCCAAATGCAAACAAACATGAATGACTGCTGTGGCCAAAGGAAGTAAACAGATTTAGATTATTAATACTGTTTAGACTTGTTTGTTGTAATTAATATGCTAAATTGTTTCGCGACAAATGTTAATTCTATGATCCCTCTATCCAAATGTCTGGTTGGAACCAAAAAAGGAGCATTGATAACCAGAAATGATAGGAGGTACTCTTTATTTTGGAATTCAACCAATTAATATCAATAAGAAATGGAATTCAAGATCAAGGACTCCGTTATTTATTAGATTTGAATGAAGTCATGTTATACATGGTTCATTTGCATTGTTTTCACAATGAATATAGTCATTAAGAACGACAGAAAAGATAATTTTATGGTAATTGGATGAAAAATAATCCTTCTAACAACAAAAGTAGGCTGATTAGCCTAAGGCGATTAAGTCACATTACTTATGAATTAAACCACTTAATATTAATGCCAAATGCAAACCAGCATGAATGACTCCTTTGGCCGATGCAAGTAAATAGATTTAGAGTTTTGATACTATT
>JBAPLH010000745.1:0-30067 GCA_037897445.1 Ceriops zippeliana
ATGAGTATATTCTTTATGAAAAAAATACCCATGGACCATCTATATCATGAATTCATTCAATTTAATAAACAATGGAGTCCTTGATCTTTAAATTTCATTTCTTATTGATATTAATTGTTGAGTTCAAATTAGATATTGCCTCCCATCATTTGTCATTAGCAAGGCTCCTCTATTGACCCCAAAACACACTTTTTGACATATTGATCATGAAATTAACATGTGGCTAAACAACCTATTATTATATTAAATAGAATCAAACAAGTATAAAGAGCATTAAAAACACTAAATTTATTTAAATCATTCAACCCAAAGGCGTCAGTCATCATGGTTTGCATTTCTTACGTATGTGAATTGGTTTAATTCCTAAATGATGAGACATTCTAATCACCTCATGTGAATTAGGCTCCTCTTATTGTTACCAGGAATATGTTTCATGCAATAACCTTGAAATTAAATTTTACCTCAACCTTAAGGAGTATATTCTTTGTGAAAAAAATGCCCATGGACCATCTATATCATGAATTCATTCAATTTAATAAACAATAGAGTCCTTGATCTTAAATTTCATTTCTTATTGATATTAATTTTTGAATTCAAAATTAGATATTGCCTCCCATCATTTGTCATTAGCAAGGCTCCTCTTTTGACCCCAAAAACACTTTTTGACACATTCATCATGAAATTAAAACAGGTGGCTAAACAACCTAGTATATTAATAGAATCAAACAAGTATAAAGAGCATTAAAACACTAAATCTATTTAAATCATTCAACAAAAGGAGTCAGTCATCATGGTTTGCATTTCTTACATATGTGAATTGGTTTAATTCCTAAATCATGAGACTTTCTAATTACCTCATGTGAATTAGGCTCCTCTTATTATTACCAGGACAATGTTTCATGCAATAACCTTGAAATCAAATTTTGCCTCAACTTTAATGAGTATATTCTTTATGAAAAAAATGCCCATGGACCATATATATCATGAATTCTTTCAATTCAACAAACAATGGAGTCGTAGATCTTACATTTCATTTCTTATTTATATTAATTGTTGAATTCAAAATTAGATATTGCCTCCCATCATTTGTCATTAGCAAGGCTGCGGTTTTTGCACCAAACACAGTTTATGACACATTGATCATGAAATTAACACATGGCTAAACAACCTAGTATATTAATAGAATCAAAGAAGTATAAAGAGCATTAAAACACTAAATTTATTTAAATCAATCAACCAAAGGCGTCAGTCATCATGGTTTGCATTTCTTACGTATGTGAATTGGTTTAATTCCAAAATCATGAGACATTCTAATCACTTCATGTGAATTAGGCTCCTCTTATTGTTACTAGGAAGATGTTTCATGCAATAACCTTGAAATTAAATTTTACCTCAACCTTAAGGAGTATATTCGTTGTTAAAAAAATGCCCATGCACCATCTATATCATGAATTCATTCAATTTAATAAACAATAGAGTCCTTGATCTTCTATTTCATTTCTTATTGATATTAATTTTTGAATTCAAAATTAGATATTGCCTCCCATCATTTGTCATTAGCAAGGCTCCTCTTTTGACCCCAAAAACACTTTTTGACACATTGATCATGAAATTAAAACAGGTGGCTAAACAACCTAGTATATTAATAGAATCAAACAAGTATAAAGAGCATTAAAACACTAAATCTATTTAAATCCAACAACCAAAGGAGTCAGTCATCATGGTTTGCATTTCTTACATAAGTGATCTGGTTTAATTCCTAAATCATGATACATTCTAATCACCTCATGTGAATTAGGATCCTCTATTTATTACCAGGACTATGTTTCATGCAATAACCTTGAAATTAAATTTTGCCTCAACCTTAATGAGTATTATCTTTATGAAAAAAATGCCTATGGACCATCTATATCATGAATTCATTCAATTTAATAAACAATGGAGTCCTTGATCTTAAATTTCATTTCTTATTGATATTCATTGTTGAATTCAAAATTAGATATTGCCTCCCATCATTTGTCATTAGAAAGGCTCCTCTTTTGACCCCAAACACTCTTTTTGACACATTGATCATGAAATTCGCACATGTGGCTAAACAACCTAGTACATTAATAGTATCAAACAAGTATAAAGAGCATTAAAACACTAAATCTATTTAAATCATTCAACAACAGGAGTCAGTCATCATGGTTTGCATTTCTTACATATGTGAATTGGTTTAATTCCTAAATCATGAGACTTTCTAATTACCTCATGTGAATTAGGCTCCTCTTATTATTACCAGGACTTTGTTTCATGCAATAACCTTGAAATCAAATTTTGCCTCAACTTTAACGAGTATATTCTTTATGAAAAAAATGCCCATGGACCATATATATCATGAATTCTTTCAATTCAACAAACAATGGAGTCGTAGATCTTACATTTCATTTCTTATTGATATTAATTGTTGAATTCAAAATTAGATATTGCCTCCCATCATTTGTCATTAGCAAGGCTCCGGTTTTTGCACCAAACACAGTTTATGACACATTGATCATGAAATTAACACATGTGGCTAAATAACCTAGTATATTAATAGAATCAAACAAGTATAAAGAGCATTAAAACACTAAATTTATTTCAATCAATCAACCAAAGGCGTCAGTCATCATGGTTTGCATTTCTTTCATATGTGAATTGGTTTAATTCCTAAATCATGAGACATTTTAATCACCTCATGTGAATTAGGCTCCTCTTATTGTTACCAGGACTGTTTCATGCAATAACCTTGAAATTAAATTTTGCCTCAACCTTAAGGAGTATATTCTTGATGAAAAAAATGCCCATGGACCATCTATATCATGAATTCATTCAATTTAATAAACAATGGAGTTCTTGATCTTAAATTTCATTTCTTATTGATATTAATTTTTTAATTCAAAATTAGATATTGCCTCCCATCATTTGTCATTAGCAAGCCTCCTCTTTTGACCCAAAACACACTTTTGGACACATTGATCATGAAATTAGGACATGTGGCTAAACAACCTAGTACATTCATAGAATCAAAAAAGTATAAAGAGCATTAAAATACTAAATCTATTTAAATCATTCAACAAAAGGAGTCAGTCATCATGGTTTGCATTTCTTACATATGTGAACTGGTTTAATTCCTAACTCATGAGACATTCTAATCACCTCATGTGAATTAGGCTACTCTTATTGTTACCAGAACTATGTTTCATGCAATAACCTTGAAATGAAATTTTGCCTCAACTTTAATGAGTATATACTTTATGAAAAAAAAGCCCATGGACCATCTATATCATGAATTCTTTCAATTCAACAAACAATGGAGTCGTAGATCTTAAATTTCATTTCTTATTGATATTAATTGTTGAATTCAAAATTAGATATTGGCTCCGATCATTTGTCATTAGCAAGGCTCCGATTTTTGCACCAAACACAGTTTTTGACACATTGATCATGAAATTAACACATATGGCTAAACAACCTAGTATATTAATAGAGTCAAACAAGTATAAAGAGCATTAAAACACTAAATTTATTTAAATCAATCAACCAAAGGAGTCAGTCATCATGGTTTGCATTTCTTACATATGTGAACAAGTTTAATTCCTAAATCATGAGACATTCTAATCACCTCATGTGAATTACGCTCCTCTTATTATTACCATCACTATTTTTCATACACTAACCTTGAAATTAAATTTTGCTTTAACCTTAATTCATATATTCTTTATGAAAAAAAATGCCCATGGACCATCTATATCATGAATTCATTCAATTTAATAAACAATGGAGTCCTTGATCTTAAATTTCATTTCTTATTGATATTAATTTTTGAATTCAAAATTAGATATTGCCTCCCATCATTTGTCATTAGCAAGGCTCCTCTTTTGACCCCAAACACACTTTTTGACACATTGATCATGAAATTAACACATATGGCTAAACAACCTAGTATATTAATAGAATCAAACAAGTATAAAGAGCATTACAACACTAAATTTATTTAAATCAATCAACCAAAGGAGTCAGTCATCATGGTTTGCATTTCTTACATATGTGAACTGGTTTAATTCCTAAATTATGAGACATTCTAGTCACCTCATGTGAATTAGGCCCCTCTTATTGTTACCAGGACTATGTTTCATGCAATAACCTTGAAATTAAATTTTGCCTCCACCTTAATGAGTATATTATTTATGAAACAAATACCCATGGACCATCTATATCATGAATTCATTCAATTTAATAAACAATGGAGTCCTTGATCTTAAATTTCATTTCTTATTGATATTAATTGTTGAATTCAAAATTAGATATTGCCTCCCATCATTTGTCATTAGCAAGGCTCCTCTATTGACCCCAAACACACTTTTTGACATATTGATCATGAAATTAACACATGTGACTAAACAACCTAGTATATTAATAGAATCAAACAAGTATAAAGAGCATTAAAACACTAAATTTATTTAAATCAATCAACCAAAGGCGTCAGTCATCATGGTTTGCATTTCTTACATATGTGAATTGGTTTAATTCCTAAATGATGAGACATTCTAATCACCTCATGTGAATTAGGCTCCTCTTATTGTTACCAGGACTATGTTTCATGCAATAACCTTGAAATTAAATTTTGCCTCAACCTTAAGGAGTATATTCTTTATGAAAAAAATGCCCATGGACCATCTATATCATGAATTCATTCAATTTAATAAACAATGGAGTCCTTGCTCTTAAATTTCATTTCTTATTGATATTAATTGTTGAATTCAAAATTAGATATTGCCTCCCAGCATTTGTCATTAGCAAGGCTCCTCTTTTGACCCCAAACACACTTTTTCACACATTGATCATGAAATTAGCACATGCGGCTAAACAACCTAGTACATTAATAGAATCGCACAAGTATAAAGAGCATTAAAACACTAAATCTATTTAAATCATTCAACAAAAGGAGGAGTCAGTCATCATGGTTTGCATTTCTTACATATGTGAACTGGTTTAATTCCTAAATCATGAGACATTCTAATCACCTCATGTGAATTAGGCTCCTCTTATTATTACCAGGACTATGTTTCATGCAATAACCTTGAAATTAAATTTTGCCTCAACCTTAATGTGTACGTTATTTATGAAAAAAAATGCCCATTGACCATCTATATCATGAATTCATTCAATTTAATAAACAATGGAGTCCTTGATCTTAAATTTCTTTTCTTATTGATATTAATTGTTGAATTCAAAATTAGATATTGCCTCCCATCATTTGTCATTAGCAAGGCTCCTCTTTTGACCCCAAACACACTTTTTGACACATTGATCATGAAATTAGCACAGGTGGCTAAACAACCTAGTACATTAATAGAATCAAACAACTATAAAGAGCATTAAAACACTAAATCTATTTAAATCATTCAACAAAAGGAGTCAGTCATCATGGTTTGCATTTCTTTCATATGTGAATTGGTTTAATTCCTAAATCATGACACATTTTAGTCACCTCATGTGAATTAGGCTCCTCTTATTGTTACCAGGACTATGTTTCAAGCAATAACCTTGAAATTAAATTTTGCCTCAACCTTAATGTGTACGTTATTTATGAAAAAAAATGCCCATTGACCATCTATATCATGAATTCATTCAATTTAATAAACAATGGAGTCCTTGATCTTAAATTTCTTTTCTTATTGATATTAATTGTTGAATTCAAAATTAGATATTGCCTCCCATCATTTGTCATTAGCAAGGCTCCTCTTTTGACCCCAAACACACTTTTTGACACATTGATCATGAAATTAGCACATGTGGCTAAACAACCTAGTACATTAATAGAATCAAACAAGTATAAAGAGCATTAAAACACTAAATCTATTTAAATCATTCAACAAAAGGAGTCAGTCATCATGGTTTACATTTCTTACATATGTGAACTGGTTTAATTCCTAAATAATGAGACATTCTAATCACCTCATGTGAATTAGGCTCCTCTTATTTTTACGAGGACTATGTTTCATGCAATAACCTTGAAATTAAATTTTGCCTCAACCTTAATGTGCACGTTATTTATGAAAAAAAATGCCCATTGACCATCTATATCATGAATTCATTCAATTTAATAAACAATGGAGTCCTTGATCTTAAATTTCATTTCTTATTGATATTAATTTTTGAATTCAAAATTAGATATTGCCTCCCATCATTTGTCATTAGCAAGGCTCCTTTTTTGACCCCAAACACACTTTTTCACACATTAATCATGAAATTAACACATGTGGCAAAACAACCTAGTATATTAATAGAATCAAACAAGTATAAAGAGCATTAAAACACTAAATTTATTTAAATCATTAAACAAAAGGAGTCAGTCATCATGGTTTGCGTTTCTTACATATGTGAACTGGTTTAATTCCTAAATCATGAGACATTCTAATCACCTCATGTGAATTAGGCTCCTCTTATTATTACCAGGACTATGTTTCATGCAATAACCTTGAAATTAAATTTTGCCTCAACCTTAATGTGTATATTATTTATGAAAAAAATGCCCATGGACCATCTATATCATGAATTCATTCAATTTAATAAACAATGGAATCCTTGATCTTAACTTTCTTTTCTTATTGATATTAATTGTTGAATTCAAAATTAGATATTGCCTCCCATCATTTGTCATTAGCAAGGCTCCTCTTTTGACCCCAAACACACTTTTTGACACATTGATCATGAAATTAGCACATGTGGCTAAACAACCTAGTTCATTAATAGAATCAAACAAGTATAAACAGTATTAAAACACTAAATCTATTTAAATCATTCAACAAAAGGAGTCAGTCATCATGGTTTGCATTTCTTACATATGTGAACTGGTTTAATTCCTAATCATGAGACATTCTAATCACATCATGTGAATTAGGCCCCTCTTATTGTTACCAGGACTATGTTTCATGCAATAACCATGAAATTAAATTTTGCCTCAACCTTAAGGAGTATATTCTTTATGAAAAAAATGCCCATGGACCATCTATATCATGAATTCATTCAATTTAATAAACAATGGAGTCCTTGATCTTAAATTTCATTTCTTATTGATATTAATTGTTGAATTCAAAATTAGATATTGCCTCCCATCATTTGTCATTAGCAAGGCTCCTCTTTTGACCCCAAACACACTTTTTCACACTTTGATCATGAAATTAGTACATGTGGCTAAACAACCTAGTACATTAATAGAATCAAACAAGTATAAAGAGCATTAAAACACTAAATCTATTTAAATCATTCAACAAAAGGAGTCAGTCATCATGGTTTGCGTTTCTTACATATGTGAGCTGGTTTAATTCCTAAATCATGACACATTCTAATCACCTCATGTGAATTAGGCGCCTCTTATTATTACCAGAACTATGTTTCATGCAATAACCTTGAAATTAAATTTTGCCTCAACCTTAATATGTATATTATTTATGAAAAAAATGCCAATGGATCATCTATATCATGAATTCTTTCAATTTAACAAACAATGGAGTCCTAGATCTTAAATTTCATTCCTTATTGATATTAATTATCGAATTCAAAATTAGATATTACCTCCCATCATTTGTCTTCAGCAAGGCTCCGGTTTTTGCACCAAACACAGTTTTTGAGACATTGATCATGAAATTAACACATGTGGCTAGACAACCTAGTATATTAATAGAATCAAACAAGTATAAAGAGCATTAAAACACTAAATTTATTTAAATCAATCAACCAAAGGAGTCAATCATCATGGTTTGCATTTCTTACATATGTGAACTGGTTTAATTCCTAAATCATGAGACATTCTAATCACCTCATGTGAATTAGGCTCCTCTTATTGTTACCATTACTATGTTTCATGCAATAACCTTGAAATTAAATTTTGCCTGAAGCTTAATGAGTATATTATTTATGAAAAAAATGCCCATTGACCATCTATATCATGAATTCATTCAATTTAATAAACAATGGAGTCCTTGATCTTAAATTTCATTTCTTACTGATATTAATTTTTGAATTCAAAATTAGATATTGTCTCCCATCATTTGTCATTAGCAAGGCTCCTCTTTTGACCCCAAACACACTTTTTGACACATTGATCATGAAATTAACATATGTGGCTAAACAAACTAGTATATTAATATAATCAAACAAGTATAAAGAGCATTAAAACACTAAATCTATTTAAATCCATCAACCAAAGGAGTCAGTCATCATGGTTTGCATTTCTTACATAAGTGAACTGGTTTAATTCCTAAATCATGAGACATTCTAATCACCTCATGTGAATTAGGCTACTCTTATTGTTACCAGGACTATGTTTCATGCAATAACCTTGAAATCAAATTTTGCCTCAACTTTAATGAGTATATTCTTTATGAAAAAAATGCGCATGGACCATCTATATCATGAATTCATTCAATTTAGTAAACAATGGAGTCCTTGATCTTAAATTTCATTTCTTATTGATATTAATTGTTGAATTCAACATACAATGGAGTCCTAGATCGTAAATTTCATCTCTTATTGATATTAATTGTTGAATTCAAAATTAGATATTGCCTCCCATCATTTGTCATTAGCAAGGCTCCTCTATTGACCCCAAACACACTTTTTCACACATTGATCATGAAATTAGCACATGTGGCTAAACAACCTTGTACATTAATAGAATCAAACAAATATAAAAAGCATTAAAACACTAAATCTATTTAAATCATTCAACAAAAGGAGTCAGTCATCATGGTTTGCATTTCTTACATATGTGAACTGGTTTAATTCCTAAATCATGACACATTCTAATCACCTCATGTGAATTAGGCGCCTCTTATTATTACCAGGACTATGTTTCATGCAATAACCTTGAAATTAAATTTTGCCTCAACCTTAATGTGTACGTTATTTATGAAAAAAATGCCCATTGACCATCTATATCATGAATTCATTCAATTTAATAAACAATGGTGTCCTTGATCTTAAATTTCATTTCTTATTGATATTAATTTTTGAATTCAAAATTAGATATTGCCTCCCATCATTTTCCATTAGCAAGGCTCCTCCTTTGACCCCAAACACACTTTTTCACACATTAATCATGAAATTAACACATGTGGCTAAACAACCTAGTATATTAATAGAATCAAACAAGTATAAAGAGCATTACAACACTAAATTTATTTAAATCAATAAACCAAAGGAGTCAGTCATCATGGTTTGTATTTCTTACATATGTGAACTGGTTTAATTCCTAAATTATGAGACATTCTAGTCACCTCATGTGAATTAGGCCCCTCTTATTGTTACCAGGACTATGTTTCATGCAATAACCTTGAAATTAAATTTTGCCTCCACCTTAATGAGTATATTATTTATGAAAAAAATACCCATGGACCATCTATATCATGAATTCATTCAATTTAATAAACAATGGAGTCCTTGATCTTAAATTTCATTTCTTATGGATATTAATTGTTGAATTCAAAATTAGATATTGCCTCCCATCATTTGTCATTAGCAAGGCTCCTCTATTGACCCCAAACACACTTTTTAACATATTGATCATGAAATTAACACGTGGCTAAACAACCTAGTATATTAATAGAATCAAACAAGTATAAAGAGCATTAAAACACTAAATTTATTTAAATCAATCAACCAAAGGCGTCAGTCATCATGGTTTGCATTTTTTACATATGTGAACTGGTTTAATTCCTAAATCATGAGACATTCTAATCACCTCATGTGAATTAGGCTCCTCTTATTATTACCAGGACTATGTTTCATGCAATAACCTTGAAATTAAATTTTGCCTCAACCTTAATGTGTACGTTATTTATGAAAAAAAATGCCCATTGACCATCTATATCATGAATTCATTCAATTTAATAAACAATGGAGTCCTTGATCTTAAATTTCTTTTCTTATTGATATTAATTGTTGAATTCAAAATTAGATATTGCCTCCCATCATTTGTCATTAGCAAGGCTCCTCTATTGACCCCAAACACACTTTTTGACATATTGATCATGAAATTAACACGTGGCTAAACAACCTAGTATATTAATAGAATCAAACAAGTATAAAGAGCATTAAAACACTAAATTTATTTAAATCATTCAACAAAAGGAGTCAGTCATCATGGTTTGCATTTCTTACATATGTGAACTGGTTTAATTCCTAAATCATGAGACATTCTAATCACCTCATGTGAATTAGGCTCCTCTTATTATTACCAGGACTATGTTTCATGCAATAACCTTGAAATTAAATTTTGCCTCAACCTTAATGTGTACGTTATTTATGAAAAAAAATGCCCATTGACCATCTATATCATGAATTCATTCAATTTAATAAACAATGGAGTCCTTGATATTAAATTTCTTTTCTTATTGATGTTAATTGTTGAATTCAAAATTAGATATTGCCTCCCATCATTTGTCATTAGCAAGGCTCCTCTTTTGACCCCAAACACACTTTTTGACACATTCTAATCATGAAATTAACACATGTGGCTAAACAACCTAGTATATTAATAGAATCAAACAAGTATAAAGAGCATTAAAACACTAAATCTATTAAAATCCATCAACCAAAGGAGTCAGTCACCATGGTTTGCATTTCTTACATAAGTGAACTGGTTTAATTCCTAAATGACGAGACATTCTAATCACCTCATGTGAATTAGGCTACTCTTATTGTTACCAGGACTATGTTTCATGCAATAACCTTGAAATCAAAATTTGCCTCAAATTTAATGAGTATATTCTTTATGAAAAAAATGCCCATGGACCATCTATATCATGAATTCTTTCAATTCAACAAAAAATGGAGTCCTAGATCTTAAATTTCATTTCTTATTGATATTAATTGTTGAATTCAAAATTAGATATTGCCTCCCATCATTTGTCATTAGCAAGGCTACGGTTTTTGCTCCAAACACAGTTTTTCACACATTGATCATGAAATTAACACATGCGGCTAAACAACCTAGTATATTAATAGAATCAAACAAGTATAAAGAGCATTAAAACACTAAATTTATTTAAATCAATCAACCAAAGAATTCAGTCATCATGGTTTGCATTTCTTACATAAGTGAACTGGTTTAATTCCTAAATCATGAGACATTCTAATCACCTCATGTGAATTAGGCTCCTCTTATTATTACCAGGACTATGTTTCATGCAATAACCTTGAAATTAAATTTTGCCTCAACCTTAAGGAGTATATTCTTTATGAAAAAAAGGCCCATGGACCATCTATATCATGAATTCATTCAATTTAATAAACAATGGAGTCCTTGATCTTAAATTTCATTTCTTATTGATATTAATTTTTGAATTCAAAATTAGATATTGCCTCCCATCATTTGTCATTAGCAAGGCTCCTCTTTTGACCCCAAACACACATTTTCACACATTGATCATGAAATTAGCACATGTGGCTAAACAACCTAGTACATTAATAGAATCAAACAAGTATAAAGAGCATTAAAACACTAAATCTATTTAAATCATTCAACAAAAGGAGTCAGTCATCATGGTTTGCATTTCTTACATATGTGAACTGGTTTAATTCCTAAATCATGAGACATTCTAATCACCTCATGTGAATTAGGCTCCTCTTATTATTACCAGGACTATGTTTCATGCAATAACCTTGAAATTAAATTTTGCCTCAACCTTAATGTGTATGTTATTTATGAAAAAAAAATGCCCATTGACCATCTATATCATGAATTCATTCAATTTAATAAACAATGGAGTCCTTGATCTTAAATTTCATTTCTTATTGATATTAATTGTTGAATTCAAAATTAGATATTGCCTCCCATCATTTGTCATTACCAAGGCTCCTCTATTGACCCCAAACACACTTTTTGACATATTGATCATGAAATTAACACCTGGCTAAACAACCTAGTATATTAATAGAATCAAACAAGTATAAAGAGCATTAAAACACTAAATTTATTTAAATCAATCAACCAAAGGTGTTAGTCGTCATGGTTTGCATTTCTTACATATGTGAATTGGTTTAATTCCTAAATCATGAGACATTCTAATCACCTAATGTGAATTAGGCTCCTCTTATTGTTACCAGGATTATGTTTCATGCAATAACCTTGAAATTAAATTTTGCCTCAACCTTAATGAGTATATTCTTTATGAAAAAAATGCCCATGGACCATCTATATCATGAATTCATTCAATTTAGTAAACAATGGAGTCCTTGATCTTAAATTTCATTTCTTATTGATATTAATTGTTGAATTCAAAATTAGATATTGCCTCCCATCATTTGTCATTACCAAGGCTCCTCTATTGACCCCAAACACACTTTTTGACATATTGATCATGAAATTAACACGTGGCTACATAACCTAGTATATTAATAGAATCAAACAAGTATAAAGAGAATTAAAACACTAAATCTATTTAAATCATTCAACAAAAGGAGTCAGTGATCATGGTTTGCGTTTCTAACATATGTGAACTGGTTTAATTCCCAAATCATGACACATTCTAATCACCTCGTGTGAATTAGGCTCCTCTTATTATTACCAGGACTATGTTTCATGCAATAACCTTGAAATTAAATTTTGCCTCAACATTAATGTGTATATTATTTATGAAAAAAATGCCCATTGTCCATCTATATCATGAATTCATTCAATTTAATAAACAATGGAGCCCTTGATCTTAAATTTCATTTCTTCTTGATATTAATTTTTGAATTCAAAATTAGATATTGCCTCCCATCACTTGTCATTAGCAAGGCTCCTCTTTTGACCCCAAACACACTTTTTCACACATTAATCATGAAATTAACACAGGTGGCTAAACAACCTAGTATATTAATAGAATCAAACAAGTATAAAGAGCATTAAAACACTAAATTTATTTAAATCAATCAACCAAAGGAGTCAGTCATCATGGTTTGCATTTCTTACATATGTGAACTGGTTTAATTCCTAAATCATGAGACATTCTAATCACCTCATGTGAATTAGGCCCCTCTTATTGTTACTAGGACTATGTTTCATGCAATAAACATGAAATTAAATTTTGCCTTAATTAGTATATTATTTATGAAAAAAATACCCATGGACCATCTATATCATGAATTCATTCAATTTAATAAACAATGGAGTCCTTGATCTTAAATTTCATTTCTTATTGATATTAATTGTTGAATTCAAAATTAGATATTGCCTCCCGTCATTTGTCATTAGCAAGGGACCTCTATTGACCCCAAACACACTTTTTGACATATTGATCATGAAATTAACACATGGCTAAACAACCTAGTATATTAATAGAATCAAAGAAGTATAAAGAGCATTAAAACACTAAATTTATTTAAATCAATCAACCAAAGGCGTCAGTCATCATGGTTTGCATTTCTTACATATGTGAATTGGTTTAATTCCTAAATCATGAGACATTCTAATCACCTCATGTGAATTAGGCTCCTCTTATTGTTACCAGAACTATGTTTCATGCAATAACCTTGAAATTAAATTTTGCCTCAACCTTAAGGAGTATATTCTTTATGAAAAAAATGCCCATGGACCATCTATATCATGAATTCATTCAATTTAATAAACAATGGAGTCCTTGATCTTAAATTTCATTTCTTATTGATATTAATTGTTGAATTCAAAATTAGATATTGCCTGCCATCATTTGTCATTACCAAGGCTCCTCTATTGACCCCAAACACACTTTTTGACATATTGATCATGAAATTAACACGTGGTTAAATAACCTAGTATATTAATAGAATCAAACAAGTATAAAGAGCATTAAAACACTAAACCTATTTAAATCATTCAACAAAAGGAGTCAGTCATCACGGTTTCCGTTTCTTACATATGTGAACTGGTTTAATTCCTAAATCATGACACATTCTAATCACCTCATGTGAATTAGGCTCCTCTTATTATTACCAGGACTATGTTTCATGCAATAACCTTGAAATTAAATTTTGCCTCAACCTTAAGGAGTATATTCTTTATGAAAAAAAGGCCCATGGACCATCTATATCATGAATTCATTCAATTTAATAAACAATGGAGACCTTGATCTTAAATTTCATTTCTTATTGATATTAATTTTTGAATTCAAAATTAGATATTGCCTCCCATCATTTGTCATTAGCAAGGCTCCTCTTTTGACCCCAAACACACTTTTTCACACATTCATCATGAAATTAATACATGTGGCTAAACAACCTAGTATATTAATAGAATCAAACAAGTATAAAGAGCATTAAAACACTAAATTTATTTAAATCAATCAACCAAAGGAGTCAGTCATCATGGTTTGCATTTCTTACATTAGGGAACTGGTTTAATTCCGAAATCATGAGACATTCTAATCACCTCATGTGAATTAGGCTTCTCTTATTGTTACCAGGACTATGTTTCATGCAATAACCTTGAAATTAAATTTTGCCTCAACCTTAATGAGTATATTCTTTATGAAAATAATGCCTATGGACCATCTATATCATGAATTCATTCAATTTAATAAACAATGGAGTCTTTGATCTTAAATGTCATTTCTTATTGATATTAATTGTTGATTTCAAAATTAGACATTGCCTCCCATCATTTGTCATTAGCAAGTCTCCTCTATTGACCCCAAACACACTTTTTCACATATTGATCATGAAATTAACACATGTGGCTAAACAACCTAGTATATTAATAGAATCAAACAAGTATAAAGAGCATTAAAACACTAAATTTATTTAAATCATTCAACAAAAGGAGTTAGTCATCATGGTTTGCGTTTTCTTACATATGTGAACTGGTTTAATTCCTAAATCATGACACATTCTAATCACCTCATGTGAATTAGGCTCCTCTTATTATTTCCAGGACTATGTTTCATGCAATAACCTTGAAATTAAATTTTGCCTCAACCTTAATGTGTATATTATTTATGAAAAAAATGCCCATTGACCATCTATATCATGAATTCATTCAGTTTAATAAACAATGGAAACCTTGATCTTAAATTTCATTTCTTATTGATATTAATTTTTGAATTCAAAATTAGATATTGCCTCCCATCATTTGTCATTAGCAAGGCTCCTCTTTTGACCCCAAACACACTTTTTCACACATTAATCATGAAATTAACACATGTGGCTAAACAACCTAGTATATTAATAGAATCAAACAAGTATAAAGAGCATTAAAACACTAAATTTATTTAAATCAATCAACCAAAGGAGTCAGTCATCATGGTTTGCATTTCTTACATATGTGAACTGGTTTAATTCCTAAATCATGAGACATTCTAATCACCTTATGTGAATTAGGCCCCTCTTATTGTTACCAGGACTATGTTTCATGCAATAACCATGAAATTAAATTTTGCCGCAACCTTAAGGAGTATATTCTTTATGAAAAAAATGCCCATGGACCATCTATATGATGAATTCATTCAATTTAATAAACAATGGAGTCCTTGATCTTGAATTTCATTTCTTATTAATATTAATTGTTGAATTCAAAATTAGATATTGCCTCCCATCATTTGTCATTGGCAAGGCTCCTCTTTTGACCACAAACACACTTTTTCACACATTGATCATGAAATTAGCACATGTGGCTAAACAACCTAATACATTAATAGAATCAAACAAGTATAAAGAGCATTAAAACACTAAATCTATTTAAATCATTCAACAAAAGGAGTCAGTCATCATGGTTTGCATTTCTTACATATGTGAACTGGTTTAATTCCTAAATCATGACACATTCTAATCACCTCATGTGAATTAGGCTCCTCTTATTATTTCCAGGACTATGTTTCATGCAATAACCTTGAAATTAAATTTTGCCTCAACCTTAATGTGTATATTATTTATGAAAAAAATGCCCGTTGACCATCTATATCATGAATTCATTCAGTTTAATAAACAATGGAGACCTTGATCTTAAATTTCATTTCTTATTGATATTAATTTTTGAATTCAAAATTAGATATTGCCTCCCATCATTTGTCATTACCAAGGCTCCTTTATTGACCCCAAACACACTTTTTGACATATTAATCATGAAATTAACACGTGGCTAAATAACCTAGTATATTAATAGAATCAAACAAGTATAAAGAGTATTAAAAGACTAAACCTATTTAAATCATTCAACAAAAGGAGTCAGTCATCATGGTTTACGTTTCTTACATATGTGAACTGGTTTAATTCCTAAATCATGACACATTCTAATCACCTCATGTGAATTAGGCTCCTCTTATTATTTCCTGGACTATGTTTCATGCAATAACCTTGAAATTAAATTTTGCCTCAACCTTAATGTGTATATTATTTACGAAAAAAATGCCCATTGACCATCTATATCATGAATTCATTCAGTTTAATAAACAATGGAGACCTTGATCTTAAATTTCATATCTTATTGATATTAATTTTTGAATTCAAAATTAGATATTTCCTCCCATCATTTGTCGTTAGCAAGGCTCCGGTTTTTGCACCAAACACAGTTTTTGACACATTGATCATGAAATTAACACATATGGCTAGACAACCTAGTATATTAATAGAATCAAACAAGTATAAAGAGCATTAAAACACTAAATTTATTTACATCAATCAACCAAAGAAGTCAGTCATCATGGTTTGCATTTCTTACATAAGTGAACTGGTTTAATTCCTTAATCATGACACATTCTAATCACCTCATGTGAATTAGGCCCCTCTTATTATTACCAGGACTATGTTTCATGCAATAACCTTGAAATTAAATTTTGCCTCAACCTTAATGAGTATATTCTTTATGAAAAAAATGCCTTTGGACCATCTATATCATGAATTCATTCAATTTAATAAACAATGGAGTCCTTGATCTTAAATTTCATTTCTTATTGATATTAATTGTTGAATTCAAAATTAGATATTGCCTCCCATCATTTGTCATTACCAAGGCTCCTCTATTGACCCCAAACACACTTTTTGACATATTGATCATGAAATTAACACGTGGCTAAATAACCTAGTATATTAATAGAATCAAACAAGTATAAAGAGCACTAAAACACTAAATCTATTTAAATCATTCAACAAAAGGAGTCAGTCATCATGGTTTGCATTTCTTACATATGTGAACTGGTTTAATTCCTAAATCATGACACCTTCTAATCACCTCATGTGAATTAGGCTCCTCTTATTATTACCAGGACTATGTTTCATGCAATAAGCTTGAAATTAAATTTTGCCTCAACCTTAATGTGTATATTATATATGAAAAAAATGCCGATTGACCATCTATATCATGAATTCATTCAATTTAATAAACATTGGAGTCCTTGATCTTAAATTTCATTTCTTATTGATATTAATTGTTGATTTCAAAATTAGACATTGCCTCCCATCATTTGTCATTAGCAAGTCTCCTCTATTGACCCCAAACACACTTTTTCTTATTGATATTAATTTTTGAATTCAAAATTAGATATTGCCACCCATCATTTGTCATTAGCAAGGCTCCTCTTTTGACCCCAAACACACTTTTTCACACATTCATCATGAAATTAACACATGTGGCTAAACAACCTAGTATATTAATAGAATCAAACAAGTATAAAGAGCATTAAAACACTAAATTTATTTAAATCAATCAACCAAAGGAGTCAGTCATCATGGTTTGCATTTCTTACATTAGGGAACTGGTTTAATTCCGAAATCATGAGACATTCTAATCACCTCATGTGAATTAGGCTTCTCTTATTGTTACCAGGACTATGTTTCATGCAATAACCTTGAAATTAAATTTTGCCTCAACCTTAATGAGTATATTCTTTATGAAAATAATGCCTATGGACCATCTATATCATGAATTCATTCAATTTAATAAACAATGGAGTCTTTGATCTTAAATGTCATTTCTTATTGATATTAATTGTTGATTTCAAAATTAGACATTGCCTCCCATCATTTGTCATTAGCAAGTCTCCTCTATTGACCCCAAACACACTTTTTCACATATTGATCATGAAATTAACACATGTGGCTAAACAACCTAGTATATTAATAGAATCAAACAAGTATAAAGAGCATTAAAACACTAAATTTATTTAAATCATTCAACAAAAGGAGTTAGTCATCATGGTTTGCGTTTCTTACATATGTGAACTGGTTTAATTCCTAAATCATGACACATTCTAATCACCTCATGTGAATTAGGCTCCTCTTATTATTTCCAGGACTATGTTTCATGCAATAACCTTGAAATTAAATTTTGCCTCAACCTTAATGTGTATATTATTTATGAAAAAAATGCCCATTGACCATCTATATCATGAATTCATTCAATTTAATAAACAATGGAGACCTTGATCTTAAATTTCATTTCTTATTGATATTAATTTTTGAATTCAAAATTAGATATTTCCTCCCATCATTTGTCGTTAGCAAGGCTCCGGTTTTTGCACCAAACACAGTTTTTTTGACACATTGATCATGAAATTAACACATATGGCTAAACAACCTAGTATATTAATAGAATCAAACAAGTATAAAGAGCATTAAAACACTAAATTTATTTAAATCAATCAACCAAAGAAGTCAGTCATCATGGTTTGCATTTCTTACATAAGTGAACTGGTTTAATTCCTAAATCATGAGACATTCTAATCACCTCATGTGAATTAGGCCCCTCTTATTATTACCAGGACTATGTTTCATGCAATAACCTTGAAATTAAATTTTGCCTCAACCTTAATGAGTACATTCTTTATGAAAAAAATGCCCTTGGACCATCTATATCATGAATTCATTCAATTTAATAAACAATGGAGTCCTTGATCTTAAATTTCATTTCTTATTGATATTAATTGTTGAATTCAAAATTAGATATTGCCTCCCATCATTTGTCATTACCAAGGCTCCTCTATTGACCCCAAACACACTTTTTGACATATTGATCATGAAATTAACACATGGCTAAATAACCTAGTATATTAATAGAATCAAACAAGTATAAAGAGCACTAAAACACTAAATCTATTTAAATCATTCAACAAAAGGAGTCAGTCATCATGGTTTGCATTTCTTACATATGTGAACTGGTTTAATTCCTAAATCATGAGACATTCTAATCACCTCATGTGAATTAGGCTCCTCTTATTATTACCAGGACTATGTTTCATGCAATAACCTTGAAATTAAATTTTGCCTCAACCTTAATGTGTATATTATATATGAAAAAAATGCCGATTGACCATCTATATCATGAATTCATTCAATTTAATAAACATTGGAGTCCTTGATCTTAAATTTCATTTCTTATTGATATTAATTGTTGATTTCAAAATTAGACATTGCCTCCCATCATTTGTCATTAGCAAGTCTCCTCTATTGACCCCAAACACACTTTTTCTTATTGATATTAATTTTTGAATTCAAAATTAGATATTGCCACCCATCATTTGTCATTAGCAAGGCTCCTCTTTTGACCCCAAACACACTTTTTCACACATTCATCATGAAATTAACACATGTGGCTAAACAACCTAGTATATTAATAGAATCAAACAAGTATAAAGAGCATTAAAACACTAAATTTATTTAAATCAATCAACCAAAGGAGTCAGTCATCATGGTTTGCATTTCTTACATTAGGGAACTGGTTTAATTCCGAAATCATGAGACATTCTAATCACCTCATGTGAATTAGGCTTCTCTTATTGTTACCAGGACTATGTTTCATGCAATAACCTTGAAATTAAATTTTGCCTCAACCTTAATGAGTATATTCTTTATGAAAATAATGCCTATGGACCATCTATATCATGAATTCATTCAATTTAATAAACAATGGGAGTCTTTGATCTTAAATGTCATTTCTTATTGATATTAATTGTTGATTTCAAAATTAGACATTGCCTCCCATCATTTGTCATTAGCAAGTCTCCTCTATTGACCCCAAACACACTTTTCACACACATATTGATCATGAAATTAACACATGTGGCTAAACAACCTAGTATATTAATAGAATCAAACAAGTATAAAGAGCATTAAAACACTAAATTTATTTAAATCATTCAACAAAAGGAGTTAGTCATCATGGTTTGCGTTTCTTACATATGTGAACTGGTTTAATTCCTAAATCATGACACATTCTAATCACCTCATGTGAATTAGGCTCCTCTTATTATTTACCAGGACTATGTTTCATGCAATAACCTTGAAATTAAATTTTGCCTCAACCTTAATGTGTATATTATTTATGAAAAAAATGCCCATTGACCATCTATATCATGAATTCATTCAGTTTAATAAACAATGGAGACCTTGATCTTAAATTTCATTTCTTATTGATATTAATTTTTGAATTCAAAATTAGATATTGCCTCCCATCATTTGTCATTAGCAAGGCTCCTCTTTTGACCCCAAACACACTTTTTCACACATTAATCATGAAATTAACACATGTGGCTAAACAACCTAGTATATTAATAGAATCAAACAAGTATAAAGAGCATTAAAACACTAAATTTATTTAAATCAATCAACCAAAGGAGTCAGTCATCATGGTTTGCATTTCTTACATATGTGAACTGGTTTAATTCCTAAATCATGAGACATTCTAATCACCTTATGTGAATTAGGCCCCTCTTATTGTTACCAGGACTATGTTTCATGCAATAACCTTGAAATTAAATTTTGCCTCAACCTTAATGAGTATATTCTTTATGAAAAAAATGCCCATGGACCATCTATATGATGAATTCATTCAATTTAATAAACAATGGAGTCCTTGATCTTAAATTTCATTTCTTATTGATATTAATTGTTGAATTCAAAATTAGATATTGCCTCCCATCATTTGTCATTGGCAAGGCTCCTCTTTTGACCACAAACACACTTTTTCACACATTGATCATGAAATTAGCACATGTGGCTAAACAACCTAATACATTAATAGAATCAAACAAGTATAAAGAGCATTAAAACACTAAATCTATTTAAATCATTCAACAAAAGGAGTCAGTCATCATGGTTTACGTTTCTTACATATGTGAACTGGTTTAATTCCTAAATCATGACACATTCTAATCACCTCATGTGAATTAGGCTCCTCTTATTATTTCCAGGACTATGTTTCATGCAATAACCTTGAAATTAAATTTTGCCTCAACCTTAATGTGTATATTATTTATGAAAAAAATGCCCGTTGACCATCTATATCATGAATTCATTCAGTTTAATAAACAATGGAGACCTTGATCTTAAATTTCATTTCTTATTGATATTAATTTTTGAATTCAAAATTAGATATTGCCTCCCATCATTTGTCATTACCAAGGCTCCTTTATTGACCCCAAACACACTTTTTGACATATTAATCATGAAATTAACACGTGGCTAAATAACCTAGTATATTAATAGAATCAAACAAGTATAAAGAGTATTAAAACACTAAACCTATTTAAATCATTCAACAAAAGGAGTCAGTCATCATGGTTTACATTTTTCTTACATATGTGAACTGGTTTAATTCCTAAATCATGACACATTCTAATCACCTCATGTGAATTAGGCTCCTCTTATTATTTCCTGGACTATGTTTCATGCAATAACCTTGAAATTAAATTTTGCCTCAACCTTAATGTGTATATTATTTACGAAAAAAATGCCCATTGACCATCTATATCATGAATTCATTCAGTTTAATAAACAATGGAGTCCTTGATCTTAAATTTCATATTCTTATTGATATTAATTTTTGAATTCAAAATTAGATATTTCCTCCCATCATTTGTCATTAGCAAGGCTCCGGTTTTGACCACCAAACACAGTTTTTGACACATTGATCATGAAATTAACACATATGGCTAGACAACCTAGTATATTAATAGAATCAAACAAGTATAAAGAGCATTAAAACACTAAATTTATTTAAATCAATCAACCAAAGAAGTCAGTCATCATGGTTTGCATTTCTTACATAAGTGAACTGGTTTAATTCCTAAATCATGACACACTCTAATCACCTCATGTGAATTAGGCCCCTCTTATTATTACCAGGACTATGTTTCATGCAATAACCTTGAAATTAAATTTTGCCTCAACCTTAATGAGTATATTCTTTATGAAAAAAATGCCTTTGGACCATCTATATCATGAATTCATTCAATTTAATAAACAATGGAGTCCTTGATCTTAAATTTCATTTCTTATTGATATTAATTGTTGAATTCAAAATTAGATATTGCCTCCCATCATTTGTCATTACCAAGGCTCCTCTATTGACCCCAAACACACTTTTTGACATATTGATCATGAAATTAACACGTGGCTAAATAACCTAGTATATTAATAGAATCAAACAAGTATAAAGAGCACTAAAACACTAAATCTATTTAAATCATTCAACAAAAGGAGTCAGTCATCATGGTTTGCATTTCTTACATATGTGAACTGGTTTAATTCCTAAATCATGACACCTTCTAATCACCTCATGTGAATTAGGCTCCTCTTATTATTACCAGGACTATGTTTCATGCAATAAGCTTGAAATTAAATTTTGCCTCAACCTTAATGTGTATATTATATATGAAAAAAATGTCGATTGACCATCTATATCATGAATTCATACAATTTAATAAACATTGGAGTCCTTGATCTTAAATTTCATTTCTTATTGATATTAATTGTTGATTTCAAAATTAGATATTGCCTCCCATCATTTGTCATTAGCAAGGCTCCTCTTTTGACGCCAAACACACTTTTTGACACATTGAACATGAAATTTAAACATGTGGCTAAACAACCTAGTATATTAATAGAATCAAACAAGTATAAAGATCATTAAAACACTAAATCTATTTAAATCCATCAACCAAAGAAGTAAGTCATCATGGTTTGCATTTCTTACATTAGGGAACTGGTTTAATTCCGAAATCATGAGACATTCTAATCACCTCATGTGAATTAGGCTTCTCTTATTGTTACCAGGACTATATTTCATGCAATAACCTTGAAATTAAATTTTGCCTCAACCTTAATGAGTATATTCTTTATGAAAATAATGCCTATGGACCATCTATATCATGAATTCATTCAATTTAATAAACAATGGAGTCTTTGATCTTAAATTTCATTTCTTATTGATATTAATTGTTGATTTCAAAATTAGACATTGCCTCCCATCATTTGTCATTAGCAAGTCTCCTCTATTGACCCCAAACACACTTTTTCTTATTGATATTAATTTTTGAATTCAAAATTAGATATTGCCACCCATCACATTAGCAAGGCTCCTCTTTTGACCCCAAACACACTTTTTCACACATTGATCATGAAATTAACACATGTGGCTAAACAACCTAGTATATTAATAGAATCAAACAAGTATAAAGAGCATTAAAACACTAAATTTATTTAAATCAATCAACCAAAGGAGTCAGTCATCATGGTTTGCATTTCTTACATTAGGGAACTGGTTTAATTCCGAAATCATGAGACATTCTAATCACCTCATGTGAATTAGGCTTCTCTTATTGTTACCAGGACTATGTTTCATGCAATAACCTTGAAATTAAATTTTGCCTCAACCTTAATGAGTATATTCTTTATGAAAATAATGCCTATGGACCATCTATATCATGAATTCATTCAATTTAATAAACAATGGAGTCTTTGATCTTAAATTTCATTTCTTATTGATATTAATTGTTGATTTCAAAATTAGACATTGCCTCCCATCATTTGTCATTAGCAAGTCTCCTCTTTTGACCCCAAACACACTTTTTCACATATTGATCATGAAAATTAACACATGTGGCTAAACAACCTAGTAGTATATTAATAGAATCAAACAAGTATAAAGAGCATTAAAACACTAAATTTATTTAAATCATTCAACAAAAGGAGTTAGTCATCATGGTTTGCATTTCTTACATATGTGAACTGGTTTAATTCCTAAATCATGACACATTCTAATCACCTCATGTGAATTAGGCTCCTCTTATTATTTCCAGGACTATGTTTCATGCAATAACCTTGAAATTAAATTTTGCCTCAACCTTAATGTGTATATTATTTATGAAAAAAATGCCCATTGACCATCTATATCATGAATTCATTCAATTTAATAAACAATGGAGTCCTTGATCTTAAATTTCATTTCTTATTGATATTAATTTTTGAATTCAAAATTAGATATTGCCTCCCATCATTTGTCATTAGCAAGGCTCCTCTTTTGACCCCAAACACACTTTTTCACACATTAATCATGAAATTAACACATGTGGCTAAACAACCTAGTATATTAATAGAATCAAACAAGTATAAAGAGAGCATTAAAACACTAAATTTATTTAAATCAATCAACCAAAAGGAGTCAGTCATCATGGTTTGCATTTCTTACATATGTGAACTGGTTTAATTCCTAAATCATGAGACATTCTAATCACCTCATGTGAATTAGGCCCCTCTTATTGTTACCAGGACTATGTTTCATGCAATAACCTTGAAATTAAATTTTGCCTCAACCTTAATGATGAGTATATTATTTATGAAAAAAAATGCCCATGGACCATCTATATGATGAATTCATTCAATTTAATAAACAATGGAGTCCTTGATCTTAAAATTTCATTTCTTATTGATATTAATTGTTGAATTCAAAATTAGATATTGCCTCCCATCATTTGTCATTAGCAAGGCTCCTCTTTTGACCCAGAACGCACTTTTTCACATATTGATCATGAAATTAGCACATGTGGCTAAACAACCTAGTATATTAATAGAATCAAACAAGTATAAAGAGCATTAAAACACTAAATCTATTTAAATCATTCAACAAAAGGAGTCAGTCATCATGGTTTGCATTTCTTACATATGTGAACTGGTTTAATTCCTAAATCATGAGACATTCTAATCACCTCATGTGAATTAGGCTCCCTCTTATTGTTTCCAGGACTATGTTTCATGCAATAACCTTGAAATTTAAATTTTGCCTCAACCTTAATGTGTATATTATTTATGAAAAAAAAAATGCCCATTGACCATCTATATCATGAATTCATTCAATTTAATAAACAATGGAGTCCTTGATCTTAAATTTCATTTCTTATTGATATTAATTTTTTGAATTCAAAATTAGATATTGCCTCCCATCATTTGTCATTAGCAAGGCTCCTCTATTGACCCCAAACACACTTTTTGACACATTAATCATGAAATTAACACATGTGGCTAAACAACCTAGTATATTAATAGAATCAAACAAGTATAAAGAGCATTAAAAACACTAAATCTATTTAAATCATTCAACAAAAGGAGTCAGTCATCATGGTTTGCATTTCTTACATATGTGTGAACTGGTTTAATTCCTAAATCATGACACATTCTAATCACCTCATGTGAATTAGGCTCCTCTTATTATTTCCAGGACTATGTTTCATGCAATAACCTTGAAATTAAATTTTGCCTCAACCTTAATGTGTATATTATTTATGAAAAAAAAATGCCCATTGACCATCGATATCATGAATCCATTCAATTTAATAAACAATGGAGTCCTTGATCTTAAATTTCATTTCTTATTGATATTAATTTTTTGAATTCAAAATTAGATATTGCCTCCCATCATTTGTCATTAGCAAGGCTCCTCTTTTGACCCCAAACACACTTTTTGACACATTGATCATGAAATTAACACATGTGGCTAAACAACCTAGTATATTAATAGAATCAAACAAGTATAAAGAGCATTAAAACACTAAATTTATTTAAATCAATCAACCAAAGGAGTCAGTCATCATGGTTTGCATTTCTTACATAAGTGAACTGGTTTAATTCCTAAATCATGAGACATTCTAATCACCTCATGTGAATTAGGCCCCTCTTATTATTACCAGGACTATGTTTCATGCAATAACCTTGAAATTAAATTTTGCCTCAACCTTAATGAGTATATTCTTTATGAAAAAAATGCCTTTGGACCATCTATATCATGAATTCATTCAATTTAATAAACAATGGAGTCCTTGATCTTAAATTTCATTTCTTATTGATATTAATTGTTGAATTCAAAATTAGATATTGCCTCCCATCATTTGTCATTACCAAGGCTCCTCTATTGACCCCAAACACACTTTTTGACATATTGATCATGAAATTAAACATGTGGCTAAATAACCTAGTATATTTAATAGAATCAAACAAGTATAAAGAGCATTAAAACACTAAATCTATTTAAATCATTCAACAAAAGGAGTCAGTCATCATGGTTTGCATTTCTTTACATATGTGAACTGGGTTTTTAATTCCTAAATCATGACACATTCTAATCACCTCATGTGAATTAGGCTCCTCTTATTATTACCAGGACTATGTTTCATGCAATAACCTTGAAATTAAATTTTGCCTCAACCTTAATGTGTATATTATTTATGAAAAAAATGCCCATTGACCATCTATATCATGAATTCATTCAATTTAATAAACAATGGAGTCCTTGATCTTAAATTTCATTTCTTATTGATATTAATTTTTTGAATTCAAAATTAGATATTGCCTCCCATCATTTGTCATTAGCAAGGCTCCTCTTTTGACGCCAAAAACACACTTTTTGACACATTGATCATGAAATTTAAACATGTGGCTAAACAACCTAGTATATTAATAGAATCAAACAAGTATAAAGATCATTAAAACACTAAATCTATTTAAATCCATCAACCAAAGAAGTAAGTCATCATGGTTTGCATTTCTTACATTAGGGAACTGGTTTAATTCCGAAATCATGAGACATTCTAATCACCTCATGTGAATTAGGCTTCTCTTATTGTTACCAACTATGTTTCATGCAATAACCTTGAAATTAAATTTTGCCTCAACCTTAATGTGTATGTTATTTATGAAAAAAATGCCCATTGACCATCTATATCATGAATTCATTCAATTTAATAAACAATGGAGTCCTTGATATTAAATTTCATTTCTTATTGATATTAATTTTTGAATTCAAAATTAGATATTGCCTCCCGTCATTTGACATTAACAAGGCTCCTCTTTTGACCCCAAACACACTTTTTCACACATTAATCATGAAATTAACACATGTGGCTAAACAACCTAGTATATTAATAGAATCAAACAAGTATAAAGAGCATTAAAACACTAAATTTATTTAAATCAATCAACCAAAGGAGTCAGTCATCATGGTTTGCATTTCTTACATATGTGAACTGGTTTAATTCCTAAATCATGAGACATTCTAATCACCTCATGTGAATTAGGCCCCTCTTATTATTACCAGGACTATGTTTCATGCAATAACCTTGAAATTAAATTTTGCCTCAACCTTAATGTGTATATTATTTATGAAAAAAATGCCCATTGACCATCTATATCATGAATTCATTCAATTTAATAAACAATGGAGTCCTTGATATTAAATTTCATTTCTTATTGATATTAATTTTTGAATTCAAAATTAGATATTGCCTCCCGTCATTTGACATTAACAAGGCTCCTCTTTTGACCCCAAACACACTTTTTCACACATTAATCATGAAATTAACACATGTGGCTAAACAACCTAGTATATTAATAGAATCAAACAAGTATAAAGAGCATTAAAACACTAAATTTATTTAAATCAATCAACCAAAGGAGTCAGTCATCATGGTTTGCATTTCTTACATATGTGAACTGGTTTAATTCCTAAATCATGAGACATTCTAATCACCTAATGTGAATTAGGCCCCTCTTATTGTTACCAGGACTATGTTTCATGCAATAACCTTGAAATTAAATTTTGCCTCAACCTTAATGAGTATATTATTTATGAAAAAAATACCCATGGACCATCTATATCATGAATTCATTCAATTTAATAAACAATGGAGTCCTTGATCTTAAATTTCATTTCTTATTGATATTAATTTTTGAATTCAAAATTAGATATTGCCTCCCATCATTTGTCATTAGCAAGGCTCCTCTTTTGACCCCCAAACACACTTTTTGACACATTGATCATGAAATTAACACATGTGGCTAAACAACCTAGTATATTAATAGAATCAAACAAGTATAAAGATCATTAAAACACTAAATTTATTTAAATCAATCAACCAAAGGAGTCAGTCATCATGGTTTGCATTTCTTACATATGTGATTTGGTTTAATTCCTAAATCATGAGACATTCTAATCACCTAATGTGAATTAGGCCCCTCTTATTGTTACCAGGACTATGTTTCATGCAATAACCTTGAAATTAAATTTTGCCTCAACCTTAATGAGTATATTATTTATGAAAAAAATACCCATGGACCATCTATATCATGAATTCATTCAATTTAATAAACAATGGAGTCCTTGATCTTAAATTTCATTTCTTATTGATATTAATTGTTGAATTCAAAATTAGATATTGCCTCCCATCATTTGTCATTAGCAAGGCTCCTCTTTTGACGCCAAACACACTTTTTGACACATTGAACATGAAATTTAAACATGTGGCTAAACAACCTAGTATATTAATAGAATCAAACAAGTATCAAGAGCATTAAAACACTAAATCTATTTAAATCCATCAACCAAAGGAGTCAGTCATCATGGTTTGCATTTCTTACATAAGTGAACTGGTTTAATTCCTAAATCATGAGACATTCTAATCACCTCATGTGAATTAGGCTCCTCTTATTGTTATCAGGACTATGTTTCATGCAATAAGCTTGAAATTAAATTTTGCCTCAACCTTAATGAGTATATTATTTATGAAAAAAATGCCCATGGACCATCTATATCATGAATTCATTCAATTTAATAAACAATGGAGTCCTTGATCGTAAATTTCATTTCTTACTGATATTAATTTTTGAATTCAAAATTAGATATTGCCTCCCATCATTTGTCATTAGCAAGGCTCCTCTTTTGACCCCAAACACACTTTTTGACACATTGATCATAAAATTAACAGATGTGGCTAAACAACCTAGTATATTAATAGAATCAAACAAGTATAAAGATCATTAAAACACTAAATCTATTTAAATCCATCAACCAAAGAAGTAAGTCATCATGGTTTGCATTTCTTACATTAGGGAACTGGTTTAATTCCGAAATCATGAGACATTCTAATCACCTCATGTGAATTAGGCTTCTCTTATTGTTACCAGGACTATGTTTCATGCAATAACCTTGAAATTAAATTTTGCCTCAACCTTAATGAGTATATTCTTTATGAAAAAAATGCCTATGGACCATCTATATCATGAATTCATTCAATTTAATAAACAATGGAGTCCTTGATCTTAAATTTCATTTCTTATTGATATTAATTGTTGAATTCAAAATTAGATATTGCCTCCCATCATTTGTCATTAGCAAGGCTCCTCTTTTGACGCCAAACACACTTTTTGACACATTGAACATGAAATTTAAACATGTGGCTAAACAACCTAGTATATTAATAGAATCAAACAAGTATCAAGAGCATTAAAACACTAAATCTATTTAAATCCATCAACCAAAGGAGTCAGTCATCATGGTTTGCATTTCTTACATAAGTGAACTGGTTTAATTCCTAAATCATGAGAAATTCTAATCACCTCATGTGAATTAGGCTCCTCTTATTGTTATCAGGACTATGTTTCATGCAATAAGCTTGAAATTAAATTTTGCCTCAACCTTAATGAGTATATTATTTATGAAAAAAATGCCCATGGACCATCTATATCATGAATTCATTCAATTTAATAAACAATGGAGTCCTTGATCGTAAATTTCATTTCTTACTGATATTAATTTTTGAATTCAAAATTAGATATTGCCTCCCATCATTTGTCATTAGCAAGGCACCTCTTTTGACCCCAAACACACTTTTTGACACATTGATCATAAAAATTAACAGATGTGGCTAAACAACCTAGTATATTAATAGAATCAAACAAGTATAAAGATCATTAAAAACACTAAATCTATTTAAATCCATCAACCAAAGAAGTAAGTCATCATGGTTTGCATTTCTTACATTAG